>JABFQM010001685.1:0-19342 GCA_022816865.1 Zelostemma sp. ZL-2020
CTTGAAAATGGGGCGGGGGGCGGGGGTGTATGGACAGATGTTTGTTTTTGCGCAGAGAGCTCGAAACTACGGTAGTTTATACGACAGACATACTTCGTGGCATAACATCGAACAATTAACATCCATTTTTCTATATATGCTTTTTTCTTATATAAATTTTTTCGAGTGATTTTTTTTTACTCACAGATGCAACGGCAAATCCTAACATTACACAAAAATATTTATATACCTCTTTGCTCAACATACAATATTTACAGGGAAGGAATGTACAGGAAGGGTCCTTTGTTCTTCGTTTTTGTCTTCCTTTGACTTCCGGCTAATCCCTCTTTGGCCGTTTTCTTGTTAAGAAAATATTACAAGATTGCGGGGGCATCTTTTGATGCAAAAATCATACAAGAAGGCGGCCACTTTTTTCCTCCCCTTATTTTTGCCTCGAGTCATGAAATATGCTTTTCGACTTTTGTGAATCAGGAAACTATTTCAGCGTACACGTTATAACATTTTCCCCTTACAATATCATTCGATATTTAATACTGTTTATCATTGTTATTTGTATTACATAATACGCAATACTCGACAGACGTAACAGTTTTGTATAATTTGTATATCGTAACGTTATTTGATCTGCTTTTTCGTTTTTTCGCGTGTTACGTTAAAACGCGTAACACCCTCGTGTCGATATTTGATTACATTCTTTGTTATCGTTAATGGACACGTCCGGAACTATGATTCAGCGATAATAAGCAATACAAAGGAAAATCAGAAAACTTTCATTGCTCTTTGAACATTTCGACGTGAAAAAAGAAGCGGCGAGTGAAAAATACATAACAATAAGGATTTTATCAAAAGGATTTTGATTCGTCGACATTTTCTGATGCATGATTGTCCCTTTGGGTCGAAAGTTTTTTCTTTATCGCTTGAAATAAGAAAAAGACATGCACCATTTTAAATTGCATTGTTCTTCGATAATAATGACGCGTGTTTGTGGATCGTTAGCTTCTTTTCAGTCGTAATGAACGCGAGACATTTAAGTGCGCTTCGTAATTGCTTAGTACCTATTGTGTAACGTCGATTATTAATTTAATTCTTCTCGCTTCTCTATTATTCCTCTCGAGCAGTTTTCTTTTTCTTCTTTCTTTCCTTTTTTTCTTTCCCTCTCTCTCTCTCTTCTTACATTATACGCAAAATACATTTTTCATCGGATGGTTGTACAAATTACAAAATAGCTCATTCTCACACTAATTTTGATCGATTCGTCCAATAGGATGGCACGGTTCATTTGGGGGGGGGGGGGGAATTGAAAAGTACGTTTCATTGTAAAAAGTTGAAAAAGAAGAGAAATTTGGAAAGAAGACGCGCTACAGGAACATTCGCGATGTAAATGATTCCTTATCGAATCGCTATCTCTATTACTCTTCTTGTTACAATGTACTGGATACTCTAATTATAGAAGATTTTATCATTAAATTACAATATTACAATATCATAATTATAATTGAAAAATTGTTACAAAAATGTACCTTATCATCGACGTCGCAATCAATATAATCTATACGGGAAAATAGAATCGTGGTTCGAAATAAAAGCAGCGGAAAGTTTGTGCAGTTTGTCGATACGTAAAAACGTCGAAATCAGCAAAGTTCGAAATAGAAATACGTCGAAGCGTTTGATTGTATTTTTCTTCCTAAATTTCAAGTGTTTTTCTACGCGTACATCGATACTGTGCTTGAAAAGTCGGGAAGTAATAGCTACTGGATTTTACAAATCGATACTTTCACACTCGCATGCAAAAACTCGTACGCCAATAGCTTTTTTCCCACAATTAAGATTGTCCGATTGGAATTTTATGCGAAACGAAGAAAATAAAATACGATTTACGCGGTTACGTATACGGAAGCATGAAATTTTCGAGGATTGCAGACGTGAAAACATAAATTACAAGCGTCATTCATTTGGTATTCGTGTTCTTTCAGACTCAATTTTTGTACGATCATTATTTGGCACGTCATTTACTGGATCGGATCATTGAGATAAGAAAATGTTAAAAAACGGTGTTTCTTTGATTGCAACAATTCAAATCGTCACGTCTGCAAGTGGTACGGATAACGCATGAAAAATTTGTCACGTATTCGGTTCAACTCAACTACAATTTCACGCTGAGAATCACGTTGGAAGATTCAGTTGAAATTTTGGCAATTATATATTTCCTTGAATTACTCTTTCTCTCTTTTTCTCACGCACTCTCTCTTTTTTTTGTATACATTATATTTAAAACGTCAAAAGTCAACGCTTAGTTATCAGAACACAAGGCACTTGGCTTACACATCATACTTTTGTTATTCAAGTGTCACGATGTAACTCGGTGTTAAGACAGCGAATCTTTCCCCTTAGCATCGCAAAATTGAATTCGACAAAAAGCTCTGTAACCAAGAACTGGAGGAATTTGTTCGCTTTCAAGAAAACGTTGTCTTGCGGTAATTGCGTTATCCTTAATTTACCGGGGAAACCTTCAATCAACACTATTTACTTAATTTTATAACGGTATTGCATTATTACTCACGAAGTGAACATGAATCGCGCAAATTTTGACGAATCGTAGGTAAAAATTTGGCACATTTATGCTAAAAAGAAGTTTTGTACTCGATGCAACGATATGAAATTAATTCCAGTAACAACTTTCGATATCTCAGTTTCGTTTTTATTGCTCTTTTCATTACTTTTGCAATTGTATCAATTGCGGATTCAGATTCACCTCGTACGTTCATGAGCTTTCAAATTTCAATTCAATCCGTGAAAAGATTTGTGCAATTCAGTACCATGCATACACGTTTGTTCGTGGTAGAAATAGCTTTTTTTTAAACATATATAAACGTACCGAGGAACATTTTCTTTCGCATGTCTCGTTATAGAAAACGCAAGGAATATTTTGGCACATTTTGAAACAAATTGAATTCGTTCGTTACGAAGGGATAAGAATGCAAGTTGTTTCATACCAATGTTCACAATAACGATTCCTTCTCAAGTAAAATTGATCAAAAAGTGTGTCTTATGTTTTCTTTGGAAACTGAACTTGTTGATTTTCTACCTATCATATATTTCCTTTATTTCTACCACTTTTGAAATGCCGGATTCGGAAAGAAAATACAAAAGTGCCTTTGTAACATTCGAAAGTTGCAGTTACACTCGTCCAACTCTTAAAAGAAGCCAGCTTCGATTCGAATTTCGGGAAGCTTAAAGATTGAGATCTTTTGTGCACTTACGAGGTGTCCTTTGTTTGCGTTACCACGTATCCATCTCACATTTTGCATCTTTCGGTCAAGAATAATTCTACAGAAGTAAACAAGAGACAGCACGGTTTGAGATCGAATCACACTTGGGAAATGTGTAAGTTGGGTCGTGCAAAGTTTTTGAGAAGAAGAGACGCTGCGGAAACGTGTCGAGCTGTAGCTGTGGTACGCAATCGAATCCGTAGAAGAGGAAAATCTTAAGCCAGCTGTAGTTTGCGTACACTTATATCGAACGTAAGTTGCGTTCGTGCGATAAATTGATATTGTCCGCATTGCTTATGGCACCAGCTTTTTGAGCGATCGCAGATGTAAGAGTTCATCGACTTGGAGTGTCTTACTACGAGTCAGAGTCTGATTTACATTGAGCAACGTGATGTATTGTATAATTAGGTCGATAAAGTATTATAATGAGTAGTCATGCGAGAATAGTTCTATTTATTAGTTACAACTACTACTTGAGCAGACAAGTTTTGTAAATGAATGCTTCTACAATCAATAGAATTGGAGATTAAAGAATGCAGACGCGAGACAAATTAAAAGACTTTGATGACGAATATTAATATTTTATAAAGGAGCGTTAAATATATGTTTGTTCTAATATTGAAGTACTCGTTAGCGATAGAGAATAAAAGTCGATCGAAAAGATATGCGGTATGAATAATAATTTTAAACATTACAGTATTAATAAAATGGTTTTACATTGAACTTCCTACAAATTTTACATAGATATTACAATAATTACACTAATTACAATGTTTTAAAGAAATACTTATGTAAATAAATATCGAGATTGACAAAAATAACATTCTTTCGTGAATTATAAGTATATAATTCTAAAAAATAGCACCAAGTTTCGTACTTGTATTGAAATTCAATGTCTTCGGATTAACAAAGTTGTAGCAACTAGCGAATAACAGATCATATTGCGAGGAAATACCGATTCGTTTCGTTTGAGACTGGTTTTTGCAGTATTGCTTTACAGCTGGCCAAGATTTATGTATACGCGCATACATCGTAAACTTATACATTGTGTATACATTCGTAATATATGTATAAAAGTTTGATTTAATGAATAATGGTATAACATTAAATAGAAGAATAGAAAGAATCATGCTGATGTACAAAGATATACATTAAAGGGGGCGAATAGAGGTATGAGGACAATACATTACAATATGAAGAATTCGTAATAATTTTCATTCGTTGAGATAAATTTAGCACAAACGTTGTCGATCCTTTAGTAGACTTTGTTTTTTTCTTTGTAATACAGTATTTTGAGCACATTCCTCAGGTGTATAACCACGCTACACTTTCTTTACAGAGTTGTACCAATACTTTTTTTTTCTCTTTCTCTATGTTTTCTTCTGTATTACATTTTTCGCGAATGAATCATGAATTATTAAATCATCGTATAATCATGAGTTTTGTCATTTTTGCGGAAATCAACGAGGAAATTTGGTCACTCAATCGGAATAATATCGGTACAACTCGCTAATGGCATGGGTCTGCCTATATACAAATACATACCATATACCACGAACCGTTAAAATACATCACATATTTTTAATTTTGCATTTACTCAGGATTTTCCTGTCAAGTAAATCATTCTTCCTTGATATTTCACGAGTAGGAATCATTTTCTTCAATTTTGTTCATGGAAACTGTATTACTTGATTTAGGGAAGAAACTACGAAATCATTCTATCAACAAAATACAATACAAATTTGAAATATACAAGGAAAGCAATGTTTAGTTGGCAAGGATGACCTTTATGTTCATTCGAATTTACTATACAACTGTCGTCATGTAGTTTCGCTGTTTTACAATGCGTCTGTAGAAAGTATGAAAATTTGGTCTTGAATGAAAAAAAAATTTAATAGCACTTTTTATTACATTGAAATTACAGATCGAAAAATCGAACAAACAGTCTTAAATTAAAGAAACATTTTTGGAACTCGTAAAATACACCGTGGACATTAGAACCCAACATTCTTGTGTAACGTCGTTTAAAATCACTGAAAATGCACAAAGACTTTTACGAGAAAACCTCTGCGTATACATTATACATTTATATCTCATGCGACGTGGAGGGATTCGTTTGTACATGCATATTTTCGATACGATTTCATTGTTTCGTTACACAATTTTCCATCCCCACTTTCTCGACCAAAAGTCTCCAGTGCCCCTAAAGCCAAATTCACGTCCGATACGAGATCACGTAGTTTTTCACATTTTGACATAAATTTCGTATTTCAATGACGGTATCTCATAAATGCGATCGCAAAAGTGCCAAAATTACTGATCTCGTATTATTTTTCATTGTTTTTTTCAATTAGGCCTAACTACAATTTTCGCGCTTTCAACTTTAGTCCATTGATAGTTCGTCACGCTTAATGAAGACGATAATAATAGCAGTATCGATAAGAATAATTATAATTACAATAATATTAGTAGAAACCGAGTTTCCGCAACGAATGTATTGTCATAAATGATATGTATGCTAATTTCGCAGTACTCACTCTACGACCCGAACCTATGGTCGACTCATTAACAATTTTATCCCTATAAAATGAATAAATATTAAGAGTATTATTCAATTCCGAATTCCTAGATTTCTCCCTCCCGCCATTTAAAACTACGCTAGAGTTCATATTTTCAGCACTGGGGACTTTGGCTGTTCCCTTTCGTTATGATACATGGATTAATCTTCAAAGTGTGATCGCAAAGCAGTCTTTTTGAGCCACATTTTCAACCCAAAAATTAAGACAAATTAACACGAAAACAAACGCGATTAAAATTTAAGATTTTCGTAAACAAAGTTATAAATAGAACTAAATTATCAACTTCTCAAAAACACTTCTTTACTTCCACGTCAGATTGGACAAATCAATGATTAAAACATTTTACATGGCAGGACCATTAAATTGTCAGATCGCTATCTCTTCCATGAATGTCGTAACAGTTACTCGCGCTTCGTTTTTGGATTCGAGTCACTCTACTTCGGTATTACGTTCTCTCATCGACTTTTATTCCAAATTTAATTTCTCGGGCGACGAAATCAAGTTTTGCAAAATAATGCGGATGACGGACATTGCAGATGATCCAATTACATTAGGAAAGTTTCGTAAGTAATATTGACGAGTTTCGTGACAAGTTTCCCGTTGAAAAGATAAGACGCAGAGACGAGAAATAGACTAATATCACAAGATGTAAACCGATTTGCGAAAAAAAAAAGAAAAAAACAAAAACAAATGGAAGACCATACAAAAGCAGGGAAGATTTCACGTGACGGAGAAAACGGCGAATTAGTGGAAGTCGATAGCACGTGCTCGAGTCTATAAATTCAATGTCAAAGGTCGATAAAAAGGTAGAGGCATTAACAATGATTAACAACATACCCAAAGTACAATATTTTGGCATCTACAACTGACAAATCTCGCGAACAACCATTTAGAGTTTCATTAAACGAAACTTGATATATATATAATATATATATTTACATATATGATATATATAAATAAATATTGTATATGTATAGTACACATTAATTTAAAATTGAGCTAACGCGACGAGCGCAAAAAGTAAGAGGCCTTTCCTTTTTCGCCTTTTATCCACCGCGAATAAAAGCGCTATTTAGATACATTCAATTGTCTAAGCGATGCGAAACGCGGACAGTCCCGGGAGGAAAAATAGTACAGTGCCTCGTTGAGTCGTGGAAGAGAAAAATTCATTCAGAAATAAATACATGCGACTAGTATACGATTCTTTTTCGCGCAAGAGTCTCGATCTTCGGCTCCTCGCCGATCATGAAAAACGTGTACACATTTTTAATCCTTACTTATATTATACACTCCGATACAGTTGTGAAACTTGAACAACATTTCTTCGCCCTTTCAATTCTTTAGTGCCTTTTATATGTATTATATTCTCATTTCGCATGTATAATACACATAAAATCCCAGCTTCGATCCATAAACTATTTCATATTACATCAATTTACTATACACGTATGTATGTATACGCACATACACATAGATTTTCTGTATCTATATAATAAGGTCGATCTTTCGCTAAGGTCGTCGGTACATTAGTCATCAACGGCGCTTACGGCAAAATTTCTTCTTCAACATTTAACTAAGAATACTTCGTCTAATGGCGAAATGGAGCTTGCCGCGAGAGAGAACAAAGTAAGTCAACGGAAACGCAGAATTATGAACTCAACTACGATGAAGAACTCGATATCTTCGCTGGTCGAATGATGTTTCCTGGGGAAATCGTAACTCTTAGGCCATTTGTCGCTCCCCTGATATTTTACTCTCCTGAAGGGGGTGGAAGGGGGCGGGGGCGGGGGCGGGGGGGGGTATGTGTCGGAGGGTTAATTCTCAAGGGTTTACGTAAAACTCTTACATTTAGCTCAAGTACTTATTGTGCTTAACGCGCATAGCCTGATGCTAGTACCCTTTGCCATATTTTGATTAAGTTGTATGATTTATGATTCTCGTCGACTAGTGGAGCGTATTTTCTTTTGATTGGACGCGTAAAGATAGGCTCGTAAATAGCATTATTAAAATTTTTCTAATAGTAGAGCAAATCACATTACAGCCATTGTTAAAGTAACTCAAGTTCTACTACGCTCGCTGCATTCCCTTCTATGGTGGCTTGCTGAGTTTTGTAGTTCTTGGCCATGAGTAAGAGACGCTGTCCGAGACGCCCGAGTCGCTCGGAAAAGTCGTTTGATGGTGACGGTGATCTTGCGTCTGCGGTAGATTGTTATTCTGTTGTTGAGATTGTCCGTTCGATTGCTGCGACTGCTGTAGTTGCTGGCTTAGTTGATTCGTAGGCCGTTTAGATTCCTGAGCCGTTGAATCGGGCGAGGGTATTGGCCGATGAGATTTCATGTGCGCACTTCTGCTTTTCACTTTGTTGAAGACCCTGAGAATTCAGGAATACGTTAGGTTAATACTTTTCCTTTGTTTCTTGGTTCTTTGTGTATTTTGTACGAAGAATATTGATAGTGACATTTTGATAGTGCAGTGCAGTAAGGGTGATGGTACACAAAATGCTTCTTGTTTTTTAAAAGTTGCGTTTGATTTCTTCGATCGATCGATTCGATACGAAGAATAAAATTTACTAGCTAAACATCGACATGCTTCAATATCACCCGCGCTTCAGCGATTCGAGTTTATTACTTTTTTCAACGAGCTTTGAGGTATCGTTAGGTTTTTGTTATTTTTCTCGACTGAGGTTTCGCTTTTTCGAGATACGAAGTAACCAGACTGTGGCAAAAAAGTCTGGCTCGAAAGAAGTGTGTATTAATTGAGGAAGAAAAGGAAATTTGCGGCGAAATTGCGAAATCAGCGAGACGCGAAATAAAGGCGAGTCATAACAATATGTTGCCGTGCTGGGAAATTATATCGAGCTTGGGAGTGTGTTTTTAAGAAGATTCTGTGGGTGTTTGACGAAACAACTCCAACACCGTGGGCATCATTTTCAGCAAAACGCGTTCAACTTACTTGCAAATTTGAAATAAAGAAGGACAGATTAGTTTTTCAAACAAACTAAACTCCAGTAAAACAAAGGAACTTTTTCCAGTGGATTTTATGTATCAAAGCTAACTGATCGAATACATCGAGAATCTTGAAAGACTCGTTTCTAGTGCATTTATCGAACGCAATTGCAGAGTTTTTTTATCGACTTTATTCGATGTTTACAAACAGCATCGATATTTTATTCCGGCTTATTAGTTTCAGCGGAAGAATCGCTTCAAGCTTTATTGTCTTTTCTTAATTTTCCGTAAACTTTGGCAAAACTGCAATTTCATTGAAACTCGAAAACAAAAACAGTCGTAACTTCTGTAAACTCCGAACAAAAAAATGTAATAAAACTAAAAAACTCGATTGTTCATAAAAAAGTAATAAATGAACGATTAATTGTTCACAAAATTGGACTCGAGTCGTCAGGTTGTACACCCACGGATATCAACACAGAAATAATCGTGTCCTTGAAAACGATCAAGTTTTCTTCGCTGTCGCGCTATTTCCAAACGTCAACGATTCACGGAAAGTTGAAAAAGCTTAAATGTATACTGAATCCGGAAACGGGCGATGTAGATTAGAGATTAGAGACTTACTTCCCGCAAATCTTGCAGGGGTATTGAAGAAGGGTGGGCACGGGTAGTTGCTCAGAACTAGTGTGAGTTTGTGAGTTGGTGTTGACGATTTTGCAGGTTTGGCCATTTTTGGTGCTGCCGGCCATGGTTACTGTTACACTTCCGCTAAAGCTCTGACAACACAAAGGAAACACAAAGCCAAAATAAACAACACAAACAAACCTTTTCAACGACAACGAATCGAGGCAATGTCACACAACGCACAAATAAATCGTTTCTGTGAAATAAGCGTGTGAAAACGACAGTAAGTAACATGCGACATTTATATGTTTACATGGAAGGGTTTCGTGTACATGAAGACGACTCGATTCTGTACTTTCGTCTCTCATCGAAAAAATTCAAAATCTTTTTAATCCGAAGGCAAAATTGCTTCAAAAACGTACGAAGGTAATCTTTAGCGATCCATTTATAACTCACATCGTTGCAGTCGTACGCGAATAATCTCAGTTCTCCTTCGCTGGTCGTCAAAGTAGCCGAGTTTTCTCTTTCATTCGTCTGCAACTTTAATACACGATTCGTTATTATTTATCGGCACGAAAATTCACAAATCCGAAAATCGCGACTCACCAGAGTTCGATGGAGAATCGATTTCTCTCCGCCGAAGCCTATTTCCGTGACGGAGGCGATGGCTTCTCGAAGCTCCTTCGAGTCCTTGCAGTCCTTGCTTTTACACTCGATTTTGACTTTGGCTTTGCCGTAATGAGATTGCAGCCTCGCGTACTCGTCGGGGCAAAGTCTTTTCCAGAGGTAGTAGAATTGCACGCACTGTTTCGCGGACTTGGTACCGATGTCCCTGGATATACCCGGGAAGTCCTTGTTGTACTTTAGCAGGCTCTGATAGAAAGCGTTAATTTCACTCGTTGTCCACCGATCGTTTTCATGATACTCGTAACTGAGCAATGGATGATCCACTGGCAATGCCGGTGTTGGTTTCATGAGTTGCAGCATCGCTTCCTGTAACCCCAAAATTCAAATTAAAAACCCTTCTCCAAAAATACCCGCAATTTTATACTCACTCGTATATTTCCTTTGCACATGTGCAGGAGATGAAATGCGTACTCTTTGTTCCTCCCACCGCCGGGGATTCCGGCGCAACACGCAAACTGCAGGTACATTTCAACTGAAACGAAAACAATTCCATTACAATCTCGTCCTTGAAAACCCAGCAAAATTTTCGACTTACTTTCATTGCTAGTAAGAGCATCGGTGATTCCCGGGTCCCACAAAAGATTGTCGACCTCTGGACCACCTCTGCCTCGATCCCCTAGACACCCTATCGGCGGTATCGTCGCTTGGTACCGATTACCGATATTTATTCTCGGCGGAGGGCCATCGTTGCCCTGGGAATCGTCGGAACTAAAGTCCGAGTCTCTCTCGTATTGATGAAGTCTGGCGTAAAGTCCTGGTCCAGGTCGAGAAGGATTGAGAATCGGTGGCGGCGTGTAACTACTGTCCCAATGACGATCGCAAGCTCGCCTAAGTCTGGATGGATATGGCCGAGTGTTATTAAGACAATGAGAAGCGTCGAGGCGCGGCCTCTTCCTGCAATGTCTCGCGGGACTGCCGACGGAGGGAATGCTGCTTGGACTAAGAAAAACGTCCTGCTCATCGAGCAACTCCTCCTTTATCTGCTCGATCGGAATCGGCAAATTGCACGCCGGTTTATGCTTCAGGATGTTGTTGGTCTTGCACGTAGTTTGACTCTGCTGGATAAGAAATTTCGTGGGATTAATGGCCTGCTGGAGTTGGCCGCTCTGGAAGTGATGGGATTCGTGATGATTCGTCAGGTTTTGGTTCGCGTCCGGCTCGATTTTCGGCGTGATCAGTCGAATCTCTTTCCTGAAGGTCATGTTGGCCGGACTGAGATGATTCGAAGATCCGCCTGCCTGAACGAACACGTTGGCCTTGGGCATTCCCGTTGAATTCTGCGTCGTCTGAATAATCTTGAACTCGCCGTTATTGTCAACGACGATGCCAGCCAAGTGGCCATTACCAAGACTAAAATCCACAAGGTTTTGACTCGTGATGAGCTTGTAAGATTGGAACTCGAATCTTCTGCGACCGGTTGCAAAGTCCTTGGGGCTCGAGGAGAGCAAAGGATCTTCGGAATTCGGCATCATCTGATTTTGCAGCGTCTGGTGAGGGGATACAGGGAAATTCGAGCTCGAGAAATTGCCTGGTCCTGGAGAAGAGACGGAAGATGGCGGCAAAGAGGAAAGCGGCGAAGGCGCCGGCGTCGCCGACAGCGGACTCGGCAGTGGCGAGTGAGGATTGGGCGAGGCTGAGCCGTAAAGGTCAGCCGTGTCCGCCTCGTTCTCGCCGGGAAGAACTTCGCTCAACGCTTCCTCCACGGCTGCCGCGGAAGACATCGTGGTTGTATAAAAAGCCGCCGATATCGGAGAGGAGACGGGTCTCAGTGGCTCGGAATCATCCTGAGGACTGAGCAGTGGTAGACTTCCGGTTAAAAGGCCTTCCTGGCTCGCCGGAGGCGTCGGGTACGAGAAACTCGGACTGTCGTGTCGCGTCAAAGGCGACGCCAGCGGTGACTGTGCCGCTATGGTATGCGGACTCTCCGAATACTGCGCTCCGTACGTGCTGAACTCCGCCAGGGAATCCGGCAGAGGCGAGTTCACGAGGGCTTGCAGGTCAGGGTTCACCGTGTGCTGCGAGCTGTAACGATCCTCCAAAGCCATGTCCTGCAACTGTTCCGATGAACTTTGTTCCTGGCCCAAGAGTCCGCTCGTCTGAAACTGGGTTTTTTCGGGAGTATAAAAAAAAGGTTTGGAGATGATTGCATGAGGATTGCGAGAAATCGCGCTTACTTGGATGGTGTCTAATTGAGCCGTATGCAACAATACACCATCAGGGATGGAAGTGACTTGATGAAACACTTCGTCCTGTAAGCTTGGACTGAAGTATCCTCCGTCCTCCGAGTATCCCGTCATCGTGAAATTGTCCGTAACGGCGGAAGATTGTTGCATTTGAGTTTGATTGTGGTTCTGCGATTGTTGCTGAGCGTTTGTTTGCTGCACGGGAGCTTGATAGGTTAACTGCAATTTTTGCGTCGGATCAGACGTCGTTCTTTTCACAGCCATTTTAGTGGTACCCTGAAATCGAATCGAAATTCATATCGTCGAGTTCGAACGATCTAGATAAGACGTATGTTTTGTTGACTTACTTTGAGGATCATATCGGCCAAAGCCTGGGCTTGGGCTTGCGTTTGAGCTTCTTGTAACTGTTTTTGAACGGAAGCGTTGCCCGCGATAGTGACGTTTGGTTGTCGAAAGTGCTCGTTATCTTGAATCCGTCGAATTTTATCGCCCGACGAGAGGGGCGGTGGCGCGGGAACAGCGAAACTGCTCTTACCAATGCCCGTTCCATCGTTTTGAGTTGGCAAAGCATTCGTATTCGTGCGCGACTGTGCCGTATTCGCATCCGCTGCTGCAAATTAATTATTTTATGAGATCGGTTTTTTTAGGGAGAATTCGGTTAAACAGAAATTACGAAACTCACCAGTCGTGCGTTTTTGGATGATTTTTTCTTCGATCAAAGCTCTCACGCTGACCGATGCCGTTTGCAGCGGGGGACCGACGATCTCTTTCTTTTCGCTTTTCTTATTTTCGGCATCCTGGAAACATGAGTACCGTTATAATGGGAAGAAAGCACTTTTTTATTTTAATCGTGAAAAATAACTCTCATGGATGAAACAAACAATTAAATAATAAAGAACTTGATGATTTGATCGGTATTTATTTTAATGTGGAGTCAAAATTTGTACCCATTTAATTATTAATTAATGGATGAAGTGACCATAATTTTCGTCAAATCCCTCATATTTTCAAAATATCACCCACGAATAGTTTTTCAGCAGGCAATAAAACCGAAAGAAAATAACGTTCAGGTTTCGGTTTAAGTTTCCTGTATTTTGAGTACGATAAGGAACAAAAAGCAAGTTCTCTCTCCCGAATGGCAAGTTCAAAAAGCGATGTTCATGGAATGAGAAGCAGGTCCGGAACGAGAGGGAGCGAAATTGATGCCTTGAATATCAGAGAAATTAGCGTTAGCTAATCACTGAGCGCGGCCAATTTAAGCGCCATTCAATTAGCCTGTGACGCAACATCTAGCGTGATACTTGGAATCCACCTCGACGGTGATTCATCATCATCTTGTAATCGAGTTTCACGGTCGTACGAGCTATCATTTATCTCAACTCATTCGTAACGAGCTAGAATGGAAAATCTTGTCGGTTCCTTTAAAACTTGTTAACGCGAGACTAAACAACAAGCAAGCGATTTTTCTCGGGCTTTGTCTTTGACGGAGAATGCAAAGCCAGGAAAGTTTCCAAAGTCCTTCAGTTAAGTGAAACGAATTGTCGGGGATTCATGATTGTTCTTCGTTTGAAATTGAAGAGGGAAGCAAAGATTGAAGAACTTGTTCGAGTGGTAACGAGCCGCCATCGTACGGTCCGATGAAAACGTAAATGCTCGCACGATTGTCATGACGGAGAGAGAGACTCGGGTACAAGCAGTCGAATTCAATCTGCATAATGGAGAAAACTTGGAACAATGTTTGCGCGAAAGTTCCTATCAACGAATTGCTCGAGCCCCAAGGATCGAGTATAAAGAGATTGTTAATGGATTCCGTTCGATTCGATCATCGCTTCATCTTTGCCTTTCATGTCTCGTCGCAACGACTCGAAACTCTAGCGCGAATAGTTACGAGAGCTCTCGCTCTCGTTCTTTCAAGAAGAATATCCCGTCGAGAAAAAATCAAAACTTTTCCCTGTAAAACGAGAACATCGACCCGGCTCGAGCGCTGAATTATTGATTCCTTTGAAACGTAACTCGAGTACCTTTCTATAGTAGCCACCGTGTAGCCTCATATGGCCATTAAGAGCCGGTATGTTTTTGAATTTTCTATGGCAGAGATTGCATTCCACCGGTTTCGGCTCTCCCAAAGTCTTGTTGTTCGACGTGGAAACCGCGTTGGGGGACGACGAGTTTCCCGGCGAAGGGCTTCCTTTCCCCGCATTTCCGCTCCCGGGGGAATTGACCTGCTGCTGTTGCTGTTGCTGCGTCTGTTGCTGAACCTGCTGAGGAGCTTGTTGGGCCTGTTGCTGTTGCTGCTGCTGTTGCTGCAAAGAAAAAGCAAAAAGTTCGTCAAACTTTGCGTTCGATTTGATTACGATGCTTCGAAGTTGTACCGGTATTTCGGGCATTGTTTCGGGAAATACGCGGATTCTTGAAGTCGAACAATACAGCAGTTATTAACGAGCTTTCCTCGACCTTGGAACTGAAAGCTCCTTTTAATTTCAGGCGGAACAGCGGGCTCATTCATTTCTTTTCGTACCAATATTTGGTACCAAATTACTCCCGGAAACTCCGGTGATAATACGACGAAGTAGAATGCGAAATTATAGCTGCTTAAGAGGATTCTCGGGGTGGAAGCGAAGGGATGACAAGGAGTTGAAACGAAATAGACGCGACATTGCGCGAGAGCAATTATTAACCGCGAATAAAGAACTGTACGGAGTTTATTTCGGAAAGTCCTCGACTTTCGAAATTCGTTAATTTCCAACCACTCAAATTTATCCTTCGTTCTCCATCGTAATTCACAAAAACGGGTCTCGACTTTTTACGGCAGTGTAACTCGGTTATATTAACACGCCGACGAAAGAGTAATTTCTGCAACCGGCTCTAATTTACTCATATTTCATTCCTGCGACGTGTACTTTATGCAGAGCATCTCCCACGAGAGAGCAGCAATAAAGCAATAATCAGGGGTTGCTTGGCAAGTTTCAACATATTGCAGTTTACCCCCGCGGTAGGATATCAACGAGAACTTGTAGTAGCCTCGTAAAATTCCAACATGGCGTGCTCGTGTAAACTCGCGCGGGCGATAAAACGGGCGTCGCGAGCGGAATTGCGCGGCAAAGGATAAAGCCGATCTTCGAGAAGTCGATCGAAAGTAGCGTGATTATCATCGCCGGTTTGTTATGTCGCAGCTTCCGTATCGCCTCCCGCAACCGTGATTAAATTAAAACAATGTTTGCGCGAATTCTTTCCCCTTCCTGTTTTATCACTTCCCGCGAGCGAGAAGTTCCGGAACTTCGCTTTAGCGCTTTGTTGCATAATTTATAAAACTCCGCGCCGAGGGGATAATAACATTGTTGCGGCAACTGAAATTTCGATGCTGGAAAAAACTTCATTCTTTGGATCATTGATTCCTGAGGAAACGAATCGAGTCCACTTTTAGAAGAAATTCGGGACGATGGCGTTCATCTTTTGGACGAGAAAACTTATTATTTTTCCCCTCGTCGAAAAGCCGTGTTCAGAATTCCGCGAATCTTTTCAATTTTCGATTTTCGTATTGTTATTATATCGTTTTTCATGATCGAAGAAAGAAAAAATTGCATGTTCTTCAGAAAGAGCTGAAAAGTTACATCAAAAAAAGGCGGGTAACGATTATTTCGATTCGAGTGTAGCAAATAATAATTCGAATGCATTTTTCTTACAATGGAAATAAAAATTGAAGTTGAAGAAAGTAAGTGAAACGCTCTGCTTTCATTTTTTCCGATAGCGACGAAAGAAATCAAACGACAAATGTCGAATTTCTATTAAAGAAATGAGCATGAATAATTTTCATTGATCGAATTATGCATGGTAGTTCGTTGCGTCGATTCCGCTGTTAAACTAGTAACGGTAACAAAGTGGGGTGGTTGTTCGAATCGCGGATGGACGTGGTAATTGCGAATAATTGCATTGTCTTCGAGTCGTTCACGAATCCGTTTAGTTCTGTAGCGGCGAGAAGACAAGAGGCCGGAAGGCAAGAAGAAGAGGAACAGAAGGACGAAAAGCGACAGAGCGAGTTGAATAGTTATGTCTCGCGTATTGATATTCCGTCAAAGGAAACTCGTATCATTGATTGACAAATTCCTCGAGTTCAATTAATACTTGCCCAATTAATTGTTTTCCTCTCGCAATTGCTACAACTACGCCCTGGCCCCCGGAATTCGCGGTATAAAACTTGTTGGATCATGAATTTCGTCATGCGCGAGACATGAAATATCCGAGTGTTTGAATAAGAAAGGAAATAACAGTGCAAATGGTATTACAAAATGGTTGAAAGATAGCGGAATTCGGCAACAAACTCGCGCTGTTTCGGATTTGCACTTGACTGATTACCACGCAAGTAAACACAGACTCCGGCTCTAGGGTTTAGATAAGAGAAATGTGCCGGAACTGTCTCCTGACTGACAATTGTACTAATTGCACAGCTGCGGACACACGGAGTCTCGGCCTTCTTCATTATCTCGTCCATTTCCTCTTTACTTTTGACGGATCTCGTGACGTTTCCAAAAATATCATGCTGACAATCGCGCATTCCTCGTTTCGGAGAAATAATTATCAGCCGCTTAAGAACGTGGACGAGCATGTGCGGTAAATTACTCGAGGTAGTGGGATGTTGCTAATGACGAAATAACGGGATACTAAGTAAAGCCACCTTCTCTTCGCTGTCAATACGATATTGCTTGGCACCCACTCGGACGAGTTTCGGGGCTCAGTCAACACATAAATTTCCGAAGCACATGGCACCAGGATTATGAACAATAACCCTGCGTAAGTTTCATCCCGTTACGAGTACAGCTTTTCTGAGTAATTACGGAGAGCCCTTTAAGCAAAGGATCGCTGCTTCGGGGAACAAACTGACCCTTTTGCGAATGTACGAGGGTCGTCAAGAAAATGTATCAAATTATTTCCATGCCCTCGCGGGGGAATGAATAGGGTGACGCGAGAGGAAAATTTCCGAAACTAACGACGAGTTTTTCTTGGGTACGATTGTTCTTTTGCTATTATAAAACGTGGGCCATTGTTTCCGAGCATCTATTTTTCAGAAGGGAAAAGTTGTTCCGCCACCTTATGGAAACAAGCTTCGTACTTGTGTTTAGAATACATCGCCCGAGCGTATTTATTCTGGGCCAATAATTAGTGTGCATTTGAATCAAGTACTTAGACGCACGTATAACGCGATAAACACGGCTGCATAAATAATTTGACGAACACATTTGAATAAATAATTAGGGAGTAGTTCATTATCGCGGAATAAATTTCACCGCGTTGGAAATTCATTCATATTTTGATGTAAAAGTTGACGGGGATTCAGTGTCGCAGAAAATACTGATACACGAGATTTAATATTTCACGTTGAATTATCGAGGAGGAAAAATTAATCCGCGTTCATATTTCAATTGATGGAATGACGCGAAGCATTAATAAATTAAATAATGGGATTCTTTACGAGCTCTGTAAAAATGTACTGTTCGAGAGGACAAAGGGCAATTTCTGACTCTGCATATTATACATGCACCGGAATGGCTTAAAGTCCATTCCAAACAACACGCCAGCGTTTGATTAATTTGCGCAAAGTTGACTCTACGGAAGATCGGATAAGCAATGACCGCGATAAATTTTCGCGATATCGCTTATGCAGCAAGTCAAAGGTCGGATCGGCGCCATTATAAATTGGATTATCGAAGATGGGTGTGCGGGGCATAAGTCGAAAGCGTCGATATTCGGCTATTATTCTTCGACTTGTTCTTAGGATATGGGAAATTGAAAATCCGCTTATTCCGTCCGGCACACGATATAAAACATTCGCGAGTTGATAAAATTTACCCTCATTTCCGTTATTTCGAAATCGATTCATTTTCAGCCATTATCCTTGCAATTTAAGGAAATACTCTTATCATAAATCGATAAAAAAAACGTGTTTGTAGGTTTAAATAACAGGCAATAGTTTATCACAATATTTAATTGCCAATTTTCAAATTTCGAATGATTTGAAAACAAATCATCAAAACTAATAGAAAATTCATTCCGATTTATTAACACAAAAGTTTATGAAAAAAAAGAAGAGAACGCATTTTGAAAATTTCGAAACTTGCATTTTTGGTTTCACTTTCTTGAAAATGCCCTAAAACGAATAGGAATTTTTTCATCATCAGATATTTCCCGAATATTTTTAGAACTCGTACGGGGGAGTGACCTAGGTTGAGACACTTTTTATTTTTAGTTTGTCAAAACAGTAATCTGGACAGAAACGTAGTCATCGAAATATCTAAACTAGTGCTTTCGCTATGAAAAAAACAAGATAAAAACAAAATACGCACAACAATTGCTGATTTTATAAACATTTTTCTAATCTTTGCAAAGGTGTAAAATCAAATTTTGTAATTAAATAAAAAATAACTTTGTTTTGTCAGAACTTTAAACGTTTGGACACAACCGTAATTTTTCAAATTTTTCCGATACAATGACCAGAAGTTCTTACGACTGCCTCAACTTAAAGCCCTCTCCCCCATCAATTTTCATATACGTTTCAGAAATAAACGACAAAGATAAATCCGGCGGTTCAATCAATTAACAAACGAGTTTTGGAAGAATGAAATTACCTGGAGAGAAAATCTATAGAGATAATCGGATGAAGGGTACTGCGGGTAATGTTGAGCCTCATGATAATGCTGATGAGGACCAGGGTGATGATTATAATAATGATGATATTGTTGTTGATGCTGCTGCAGGTACCAGCCTTGATTGTAACCATCCATGACACACGATTGTCATGTGATTTTATCAGGTTAAACTCACTGTCATACCGCGCGCAAATGACGACGCGAACAACATTTTTCTCACGCTTCAGATGCGTCTTCCAATTGTCATCATCATTCACTTGTTCGTCGATTTTTCCCAGGCGCACCGTAAAACGAGTTATTCCGCCTTCGGTTCGGCTCTCGCTTTGTTTTATTCCAGCCGGGAAATTCGTTACAAAAACTTGTTTAAAAAAAATGCAGTTACGATTCAATTTATACCGCGCTTCAATCCCTGAG
>JABFQM010001686.1:0-19335 GCA_022816865.1 Zelostemma sp. ZL-2020
ACCAGTAATGATTTAGGTGAATTGATTTTCAATATAAATACCGTTTGATAAAAATGATTTGTTATCGATTTATATTTTTCTTTAAAGCTCAAATGTTAGAAGTGCAACATGGTCTCAAAGTCATTCGCTGCATTGGAAATCATGGTTTTCTCTGCCCCCAAATCTTGGTCCACCTGGCGCGAATATTTCTACACAGAGTCAAGGTTTTGAAGGATGAAGATAAAGATCACGTCGACATTCCCGCGTTGGAAGCGCGCTGCGTGCTGTATTGGTCTGCGGCGCTTCCTCTGCTCGAGGGACTTTTGAAGAATCAAACGATCCAATACCCACATACGAAATTATTTGAGTATAAGGGAAGAGAGATGAGCGATTTGGAGCTGATGCATGCCTTGGAGGAGGGAAAGTTGACTCTGGAAAATCTGCAAAGTCCCAAAGCTGACCTGATGAACAACAATACAAAAATACTCAGCACTAGCAGTATTGATTGTAGAGATGTGACGGATGAAAACTATCTTTCTGCCTGTAACATCGAAGAAGGCGAAGATGCCGTTACCAACAATTCAATAACCGATGCCATAAACTCCAACACTTCGATAACTGATTCAGATAGGAATGTTATGACCAAAACTAGCACTTCGAATGCAAGGTCAAAAAAGCCATTGAACCTGTCAAAAAACAGTGTCGAAACTAGATCAAGTCCCAGGCACCTCGAGCCCCAAACTCACTCGCTCTCGACCCAAGAAGATGTAATTAAACAAGTCAGTAACCTGAATATATCGCACGCTAAGCCAAACGAGCTCATCATTCAAAAACTTACGGACCTAACGAAGGAGGTTTCAAACCTCAAGATCGAGTTTCAAAAGCTACAAGAAAACATAGACTCTTCTGCAGCTACCGCAGCCTTTGCCGCCATTACAGCTGCCTTAAAATCGTTCTTAATGAATCAAGGTCACGTACGCGAGGAAACGCTGTTGAATAGAGAGGAGAATTGCGCGAGTCTTTACACTGCTATTGCAGCGCGGATGACGAATGCGGCGATTCCACAGAATACGATCCCGAGTCTTCCAAACCCGTTCAACAGAGTCCCGGTGGTACCGAGAGACACCGCTCAATTGCCGTCAAGGTCTCCTGTCATCTTTCTGCAAAAGAAGAAGCCTGTGCACCCAGAATCGATGCAACAGCCGGTAGGATCTATGGAAGAAGTTCAGAATCCAAGAATGACTTTCGGAATGATGCCTAGAGTGACGAATAACGCGCAGGTAATTTTTAATTGCACTTGAATTATACTGAACAAAAACTGATGATGCATGTAAACTTTCAGATGTCGTTGCCGCAACCCACTCAGGGAATCCCACCACCCAACGTTAGCACCGTTAGAAACGTTCCAATGAACTTATCGTTTCCTGTAAACACTTCTATTACTTCCTCGGACCCGCTACCGACGACGATTGCTGAGATACAAATGATGCCTAGCGTTTCTACTGTTGCTAAACCCAGACTTCAAGGCATCACAAGTTCGGCCTCAACTCAGCAGCCCATCAACATTCCTCATAGCTTCCAAATTCCAATGCCATCCCAGATCAGCACCACAACAGCCGCGGACGTCGTCCGCACAATTTCGTCATTGTTGGGTAACACCTCGACGATAAAGTCAATCATGTCCAGCGGCTTCAATAAAAAGTTAGAGCTTGATAATCAAAGTATTTTTTCCTTGGTTTCAGCTGTAAAATCGAAGACGTGCCAAAAGAGTTTAGACGAGGCGAGCGCGAACTTGCCGGTGGAGCAGAAAACCACGGAAGCTACATTAATTAGTGACTCAAAACTCAAGTTGATTGTGGAACTGCCAATGCCGGAGAAGATCAAGCAGACAGTGGTTTACAAGGACCAATCAATGCCACTGAAATCGAAGAGTACCGGGCTCGTCAGTAACAGTGGTTGGTTAAATTTCGTTTGTATAAAAATGATTTATGACCCATTAGTAATTGTTAACTTTACAATTTAAAACTTTGAAAGCAGGTGCAGCTCCTGTGACCCAATACTCGGCTGGCATGTCTCAAGATGGATCCAAAAATCCTGCAACTTCATCCTTTAGATTCCAGTTCAATACCAAATCCCCAAATCGATCCTTCAGTGATCACGGAGAAACCAGTGAGGACGAAGTTGTGGAAAGCAAGGGTGTTTACTTTGCTCCAGTGATTCCTTTGCCTGACAAAATTGATGTCAAAACCGGAGAGGAGGATGAAAATGTTATTTACAGACAACGAGCGAAGCTGTTTAGGTAATTTTGATTTAATTTGATTTTTGTCGTTTTAAAACAACAAATAAAAATTTATTTTAATCTTTTAGGTATGACTCGAATACAAAGGAATGGAAAGAACGCGGTTTGGGTGACATAAAACTTCTTCAGCACAAGGAAACGAAGAAACTGCGTCTTGTAATGCGTCGTGATCAAATCTTGAAACTGTGTTTAAACCACGCTTTTACAGCGGAATTGGATGTTATGCACAAGGACGATAAAACTTGGCTTTGGAGCACGGCAGATTACAGCGAGGGAAAAATTGAGTACTCTCAGTTCGCCTGTAGATTCAGGACTGCTGAGATGGCTCAAGATTTCAAGAAAGCATTGGAAGCTGCTGTAAAATCTGACTCGGTTACGGAGGAGAGCAAATTGAGCAATGGCAATAAAGAAATTCAGGTTCTTCATAAAGTCGAGGTTTCTGCAGAAGATAAGGCAGCGGCGCTAAAGCTCCAGCTGCCGGAGAATTTCTACAATTATAAGAAGAAGGAAGATTGCTCGGGTTGTATAGGGTGTCAGGAACCAGCTTATAAGTTCAAGAAAACGAAAGCAAAGTTAGAGATGCTTTTCGGTACCGACTCTGCTGATTTCGGCAGCGACACTCCCGCTTCTGGACTTTTCGGCAACAGCCCTATTATTTTCGGTAGTCGCACTACTGATTCCGGACTTTCCAGCAATGACACTATAAATTTTAGCAGTGTCACTTTTGCTCCCAAAATTTTCAGTGGCACTACCGCTTCTGGATTTTCCAGTCATAATACTAATGCTTCTAAAAACAGCACTTCTACTTCTGGACTTTTCGGCAATGCCACTACTTCTTTTGGAACGTCACTTTTGAGCCAGAAAGCTGACAAGAGAAAATCCAGCAATGTCTTTTCCGGAAATATGTTTGATCAGCCAAAACTTTTAGCGACCAAAACGCAAAGTTTTATGGGATCGGAGACACGCAAATCGCAACCGACGTACATGGGTTTGTTAAGAGTTACGAACCAGAACCAAAAAGTCCCGTCGGCGACACCAATTGACTCAACCCTTGCTGAACAGAGCACCGAAGAATCAACTTTCCAACAAGGTTCTTCAAGCTTTATAAACAATAAATGTCTTTATATTATTTAGAGCCAAAGATTCTAAAATAGTGTTATTTTCAGATCCAAAATTCAAATTTGAAGGAGCTGTTGCAGCGGTATTTAGAGCAAAAAATAAGAAGGGAAACATTTCACGGAGTTCAGATGATTCCAGTGATGAGGAGATAGAGGAAGATCAGGAAAACGAACGAAAAAATGATCAAAATTTCAAGCCTTATCGGACATGATCGTTCGAATCGACGAGAATGAAGAGAGGTGAAATTTTGCAAAAGCAAGAACATTTTAACTGCCTGAACTTGACATTTGATTGAGCGGTTGATTTATTTTCAGTGTTGTGCGAATACGTTAAATTATACCAGTACGACACGAACACGATGAAATGGAAAGAACGGGGCGTAGGAAAAATGGAAATCCTGCATTACACGGCCCGTGGAACATAACGAATGTTTCTCAGGACGGAGCGGCTTCTTCAAGTCGTGCTCAATGTTTTCCTCGTAGCGGACATGGAATTCTCGATGCTGAATAGCTTTGATCCCACATTTATGTGGGCGGGCCTGAATTACCTCGAAGAAAATCCTGTCCTTGAGAAATTAAAATTTTGACTGTCCCGAGTCAAATATTAAGTTTGAAAAGTATATTACGACAAGAAAAAAGGTTTTTGTTGTTTCGCACATATAGCTGATTTTTCATTGGTTTTCTTTTGACACTATATAATGCATAGTAAATATCAGTGTGTTAATTTGTGATACATTTAATAAAGTTTTAAAAAATGTTATCTATACTATTCTCGCAACAGTGATTTTACGGAAAGGTCCGTTTTTTTACAATTTCCGAAACAGTGATTTTACCGTTTCCGAAACCGGTCCGAAAATTACCGATGTCGGAAACAGTAATTTCACTAGGCCCGTTTTTACAGTGTAGTGCCTTATTTAAACTTATTTGAACTTTTATTTTCGTTCCTCCCGCGCTCACTAGAGGGACTTTTCTGACGAAATTCCTGTGTCGCTTTCCTATCACCCTGTTTTAGCGGTTTTATCCACATGGCTAATTCGGCGAATGATATCATAACAATAACGTAACAGTACAGCGTGTAATGTGAAATTTCATTCTACAAAAACTGTGATGTCGCGCAAATACGTCCTTTCAAAAGATAAAAATGTCGATTTAGCACTCCGCCTTTCCTAAAGATCCGCTATAAATTGAAAGTATCATGGACAACTTCCTGAACCTTCTCCCGGGGCTGAATTCGGAGCACGAGAAGGCTTTGACGCACGGCATCTACAACGCCGTCGCCTTCGGCATCCTCTGTCTCAGCTTCGCGGCGAGTTACGGCCTCTACATTATTCTCAGTCCCTTTGTCAAGCCTCTGATATGGGCCCTGCTTTGCGGATCGGTTTTATTTCCCTTCAAACTCTCGCTGACGACGATGCTGCAATCCTGGTTCTCCGCGATCGAAACCTCCAATCAACCGATTCTCGTTCATCTTCTTATGCTTCCCCTGAACGTCCTTGACCATTCCTCCGAGAGCATTGCCTCGTTCTTCCAAAAATGGAAATGGGAACACGTAAAGTACGCTCTGATGACGATTTTCCTGGCGACGACGTTGTCCGCTGTTTACACTTACAGTCCCGGAATTATATCGACTCTGATCTGTAACTCTTTTTCAATCGTCACCACGATTATCGGATTCTTCGTCTCGACCTGTAATTTTTACATGGTAAAGAAATCATTTATTTTAATGAACGATGTTTTTGAAGGTTATTTTTGCTCCGGTTCTCCTAATTTCGATAAGAAAAAGGCTAAAACTCTTTTCTGTTTTTCAGCTCTCCGCAGTAATCCTGAGCTATTTGGGAACGCTCTACATTTATTGGACCCCGGAAAATGCCTTGCACTTTCGATATTTATCGTTCGTCGTTTGGTTCATAATAAGCCTCTACGTCTCCAAAGTTCTAGGCATTTACCCAGTCGTAACGTTCTTCGCGATTCAATTGTTATTCATCGTGGGATTCGTTTACGAACTCATTCTAATTCTGGAGCACGTGGAAATCAACCAAATCTCGCTCACGGATATCGTGCGCTACGCTTTGTCGAACGAGGACATTTCCATAGCAAGCAAAACCGAGCAAAGTGAGAAGCCTGCTTCGCCCACTTCAGAACCTGAAATTTCTTTGGAAAAAATCAAGCCGCCGCTGCTGAAATCCGCGTCCATCGACGCGAATTCTGAAAAATGGTTCATGCACCGGTTTCCCAACGAGCGGAATTTGAGATCGAGCAAGAGGTCGCTGTTCACGGAGCACAATATTCTGAAGAAGTTGCGGGAGCTTCGTATGACCTCGGATGCGGAGAGCAAGAAGGTCGACACGGGCATTTACATGTACGGCTCGATGTACCTTTGCATAGCGATGTTCCTGTGGAAGTACAAATGGTTCCTACCGATCCTGGCAGTGCCGGCGGTTTACTATGTAATCAAAGCAGCGGGCTATCGTTTCGGTTTCTGGGAGATCATTCGAAATCAGGCCTGCGCTTTTATCGATGCTATTAAAGCCTGGTGTCTCGCGAGACACCAAGCACTTATTCCTGTCAATGTCCGGGGACTTTACAAAGTCAGCGCTATAGCGAATCAGAAACTGACTCGGGTACTCAGAGGATCCATCGACGCCGTTTCGACCAT
Organism: Zelostemma sp. ZL-2020; assembly: GCA_022816865.1. Taxonomy (NCBI): domain Eukaryota; kingdom Metazoa; phylum Arthropoda; class Insecta; order Hymenoptera; family Platygastridae; genus Zelostemma; species Zelostemma sp. ZL-2020. The sequence goes on from JABFQM010001686.1 coordinate 6,053, forward strand.
CGCAGTCATCTTGGGGCTCATCATCTTCACGATCTGCGCGTCGACTTTTATCATCTTCCAAGTACGTGCTGGAAAATGCAAATTTTCTTCCTGAAATGTGTGTATTTCATCATTCTGAATTTTCCAGGTTTACGGCGAGGGTTTGCATCTTCTGCAAGTGACCGGGCAGCTGCTTAACGCGACGCTGATGAATAATCCCGAGATCGATTGGGTACCCCAGCAATGGGAAGATTCCATAAATAACGTTTTGGATAACGCTTACACCCATGGCAGAGACGCGATTTCCAACGGGGTAAAAAAGAAGAGCAGTTTGTCGTGACGTTATGGTTTACATTGTTTGCTTTAATGCATTTCTTTATGACGCAGATGAAAAACTTGATGAAGGATTTCGAACCGGCAAAGGCGGAACATTTGGAGAAAAAAGTTCTCGAGCTGTGGGACCGGCTTTACCAAGCTTGGATGATGTCGAATGAGAATCCGGATTTGATAGGACCGACGGTGGATTCCCACGCCGCTCTTTCGGTTTGGGAAAGTATCAAAGAAAGCTTCGAGAAAGTACCGAAAAGTAAGATTCAATTGAACGAAAGTAATTTGGATGATACTTGAAACGTTTTTTTCTTTCAGACTTTTTGAATTTCACAAACATCAAAAATTTCGCCCAGGAAAACATCGTTGTTCTCTCGCAGATCGTGGACTCCGTTTGGAGCATAATTAAGGGCAACGCGACAATTATTATCAGTATTTTAACCGAGTCTCTCTATCTCGTGCTTATGAGCGGATCGTTGGTTTTCAACTTCATCCTAAGCACGGTAAATTCCAACGACTAAACACATTCTGTTGAAGACGAAACAAAATCCGCAATCAATGTACTTTCAATTTCAGATCGTCTTCTTCACCGCACTTTTTTACCTGCTCAGTTCCAGTGGAAAAACGTACAAACCCGTAGAGCTGATCACTTCGTACAGCCCAATAAGTTGCCACGGGTATCAAAATTTCTTAAAGAAACGCAATTTCGAGAACATCGATCAACTATTTTTCTTTTCAGATTCACGATGGCTTTGCAAGAGGCGGTTATCGGCGTGTTCACGGCGACTTTTAAGCTCGCATCGTTCTTCGGAATGTGGACTTGGTTCGTGCACAATCTTTTCCAGCTGAAGGTCGTTTATTTACCGTCCGTTTTTGCCACGGTGCTCGGCGCTGTGCCGTTTCTCGACGCGTACTTTGCCTGCATCCCGGCAACGATTGAACTCTGGTTGACCAAGGGACCAATGATCTCTGTCGTCTTCTTCATGTTCCACTTTATCCCTTGCAACATCGTCGTTACAGACTTTTACAGTGAAATTAAAGGGTACATTTTCGAATTCAATTTATAAAATTATCATTGCGTGATTCGAATAATTGTTTTTTTAGAGGGGGACATCCCTATTTAACCGGCTTGTCGATCGTGGGAGGATTATTCTGTCTCGGCGTCGAAGGCGTGATTTTTGGACCGCTATTACTCTGCTGCATAATAGTAGCGTTCAATCTGAGTCGAAGGTACCTGAATTCTCCCTCGGAAGAAACTCTGAGTAGCCTGAAATCACGGTTAAACCAGTACCATGCCAACTGACACATGTCCTTTGAAAGTTTTTTTGAGTTTACTTTGGAACCTTTTTGAAGAGTTGTACAATTTTTGTTAATACGAGACATGGAATTATGGAATTATTATTCTGAACAAAATTGTATTTTCCGATTAATTGGTTGGTTTTCTTTATTGGGAATGAATTTTTGATTTTGGTGATACATAAAATGTGTAGTCTTCCAATACGAGGCTTTAAACAATACCGAAGTTTCAACTGTCAATTACTCTAGTCGCTACAATTAATTTTGCAATGCATTCTTACTAATACTCTTTAATTGCAATTGTTCACGTTTTGCCTAACAGAGAAAATACCTGAGATGAAACTTATATATTTGTAATAAATAAAATAATCGTTGAACGTTGAATTTCTGCGTTCATAACATGTTATCATTTTGCGCCCAGTTTATAACTTCCAAAGGCATTCCTTTGTAAATCTTCAAAGCATCCAATATTTGCTCGTTTGTTAAACCAAATTTGTACATCTGATGCTCCTTGTTTACTTTTATCGCCACTCCAACCGGGATCAATAGTCCCAAAAGCTGCAATAATGTCAATCAATTATAAATTGTGTACTTTCATTCCACTCAAAATTATGGATGGTTTAAATTTACCTTCAAATGTTCGAAAGCCTTCACAATCACGGGTTTTTCGACGCTTTTCAGTTCCGAGGATCGAGTGGCGAAATGCCAATAACGATTCCATACTTGCCGGAAATAAAAAGGTTCCTCAAAATGGATGGTCGTTTCGTGTTTGATAGCCACGATCTGAAAAATCAAATTAATGTGTCATGCACGAGTTGAAAAAATCTCTGGATTTCAGAATCTTACCAGGCACATTTCTAGAACAGATAAACCCTGAAGCATCAAAATAACGTCGTCTTGGGTAAATACTTTGCTGGTTTCAACGAAATCCTCCACTTCAAGTTTTCGATGATTCTTTGATAACGTCGAGACCAAAAGGGTCAAGTAATTTCTAAAAACTCTCTCGTCATTTTCTGTACACAGCATAAACGTTATAGCTTGTTTCACCAAGTTGTTTGTAATTACAATTTTCAAATTCTTATTCCAATCGTCTACACATTTCTTCCTTATTTCAAGCTCATCATTTTTATCCGGCAAAGACAAAAGTTCTTCTAAAAAATCCAAGCGGTTATTTCCGGAATCGTCGTCATTGTTTCCGTGCAAATATATAGTGCGATGTGAAAACCGGGATTTGACTCGTTTTTCCAAAAGTCCCGAGACGTCTAATCTGCATGTCAGTCCCAGAACGCAAACAGGAACCTGCAAAAAATGAGTCGTGAGTTAGATTTGTATGATTGAATACATTTGAGTGAAAACAAAACGAAAAACCTTCGGAGTCTGCGAAACGTCGAAAAGGTTGTACAGAAGAGTTTGATTCGTGTGATTACAGAAAAGATCAAACTCGTCAAGTACAAAAACGATCGGTTTGGAGGTTTTCTTGTTGCCGGTTTTCATGCAGTTTAGGAGGAACTCGAAATTCTCCGCAAACGAGCCGAAAACTTTGTCACCGACGACGTTTTCCAGCTGCATTTCTCGAGTTATTTCTATGATGGCCAACCGATCGTTGGTATGAATCAAACCGTTGAGTTTGACGATGGTCACATTTTCCCTGTTGTAATTCGTGGCTATTACATCTTCCAAAACTTTATCCATGAGCTGAAAAATTATTTAAATTAACGAAGATTCGTGTCGTGATTTGCAGATTAATTAACTTGGTAATTTTATCATGAATTGTTTATTTTACAGTCAAATTCTTTCGGCAATCAACATTTTTTATACGCAGTAAAATCTCGTTTATTTTAACTCCCGCTCATTTAAACTTTCGTTTATTTCGACGAGATCAAAGGTGTCATCGATTTCTGACTTGAAATAAATGGGTTTTTTTACATTTTCAGGGTTTTGAAATAAACGAGAGTTTTCTGTACTTGAGAATTGAAATTTTATAATTTTTCGTGAAAAAAATTACGAAGAGAAACTACGTATTTACCAGGGTTTTTCCGCTTCCTTGAGAACCGACTAATAAAGCCGAATTTCCTTCCCCCGTTTCTATTGTGCTTTTGACAAGTTCAAAAATCGATTCGTACTGTTCATCGTAATTCCTGATCTCTTTATTGGGATTGTTAATTATGCGATCCAATAAATATTGTTTAATTATGATTACTTCATTTCCACCGATGGTTGATTTCGAACTGCGTTTTTTACCCATTTTTTCTTCTTTTTGAGCTGTCAATTGAATTATGGTGTTTTACTTTTGTGATAACGCAAGGATTTAAAGTTGATAAGGATTTGTAAACAAACGATGCCGAATCCGGCTGAATTGAGGTTAGATTCGTAAGTGCCTAGCCGAGACGCGCGAATATTTGAACACTTTCAACGCGGTTTTATTGAGATTATTTTTAAATGCTTTCAAACTTATCTCAATTTATCATTATTTTGATTGACAATATGCATAAAGAAGATTACCGAAAAATCAAAACGGAATTTTGAAAACATACACAAATTATAAACGGAATAGAAATATCATAAAATTAATTCTCGATTTTGAAAAAAATAATCCGACGAAATTCTACTTGTGATTTTTGCGTGTTACATAATTTAGTTCTACGTGGTAAAACAATTATTGAATATTGCCTTTGGCTGAAAACGATACACTTTTTTGTACTTTTCGAAGTTATCGAATAAACATCCTTCGATGTTTATATTTGATTGAAGCTTACGAAAGTTTTAGTGAATGTTATTTAATATTCATAAGAATTATGTAAAATTAAACAACCAAAATGGAACAAGAGAAAAAACAAAACTTCACGTGAAATTAGGCTTTTTAAAAATTAAAGTTTTCAAAAACGTCAAATAATCCTGGTTTTCTACCCCATCTTTTAAAAATTAATGTGATTAAAACACGCATTTATTACATTAGAAACCGTAAATAATAAATTAATGAATGTGAAATGAAAATATTTAAAACTGACTTAATATAATAAAATTGAAATAATCAATAAATTTTTCATCATATAACATTTGTCAGTTGCAATACGTAAATGAACGGTTGTTTTTAAAATAAAATATCAAACCGCAACATTTGCACATGCATAGAAATGTTACAATTTCACAAGATATCTTTCCCTCTAATTTAGTTTCCTTCAATTTCTCCTCTTCAATTTTCTCGTTTCCTTCCCCTAGTTCCATTTGATCACAAAATTATTCCTCTCGGTATTCCGTCGTCCGAGTATTCAAAGTTTTCAGATCCGCTGATGAGCACTTATGCTAATGACGCGAATTATAATCCAGAATTATAATTGTTAATTCGTTAAACGATCCATCGTGACTTTTTTTTATTTTCCTTCGTTTTCCGGCACCGAATTCCTGTCCTTTAAACGACACTTTTGACAGTTTGTTCCACGGTTTGTTCTATTTATTACCCGGGCAACTTTATTTAAATTCAAAGCGACGAATCGCTGTAATCGTTGGTATTAAAGAGAAATACAGCGAAGTAATTCGCAATAACTTGGACTTAAGAGAATACGATAATACGCGAAACAAACTTTGAAATTGCCTCGATGAGCCGCGAATAATTGGATCAAGGTCGATATTTCTTACGGGGAAAAGCGAGAGATACAAATTAATTATTCGTCAAAAGATGGGGAAGGTGCGAAAGTGCAAAATGAAGCCTTACGAAATGCAGTCTTATAGATTTTCAATTACGCGGCGGCGTGTACGACACCAAGTTTTTCTGACTGCATAAAACTCTTGTTTCTTCTGGCAAAATAGAAGCCCGAAGGATAAAGTATCAGGGAAGTCGAGGTATGATGGAAACTTTTTAATTTAGAGCTTGGTATTCTTCACAATTCATATCTCTTCTTTCGTACGTGAAGCTAGGCAGACTTTACTGCGGCGGCCAAGTATTCTCGTAAAAAGTTGAGTCGAGTCTTGCGGAACAGCACGCTCTGCCAATGCCAAATCTCGCAGGCATCTTTCAATAAGCCGCGCGCTGACAGTACGAAGAAGATGGAAAGGGGCAGAGAATGGCTCGGCTTTTGTCGCTAACCGAGCTCACATGTCGAACTTATGAAAATTAATAAGAAAAATCGCCTATAAATTCAGCATTCGCGGAGGAACATGATGCTGCGCGCGCTTAGAGCCGACAATAAAATTAGAATTATGTCTTAGACGACGCTCGACCCCTTTCCGAAGATATCCGATACCGCATCCGAAAGATGAGGGGGGGGGGAGGGGGAGGAACAACTTTTGTTACACGCTGGAATGTGTCCTCCCGTTTTAACGTATGAGATTCCCGTGCCTTACCAAGGGATGCCACGATTTTCTTCATCCATCAACTTATTCTGTGCTTATTAAATTCGGCTTCTCCAAGACGCGCTATTCACGTGTTAACTTATGGTTTATATCGTTTATGGGAATGTCTTTTTTGTTGATGGGAAAACAGTCACGAGTGAATAAGAGCGCGTGTTAAAAATTGCGGTGTGTTCATTATCTTCGATGAAAAAAATGGAGCATTTTAATACACGTTGAATTGAGATATAATTTCTTCTAAATTTATAATCTTGTTATTTCTTTTTTTTTTTTTAATATAAAGACTTCGGATTTTGTACATTTTGGATATGAAATATGTGAAAATCTCGCAAAAATAAATAATCTTGATCCATTTTTTGTTGCATTTTTAGCAAACTGTATAAGGTAGATGTCCCAGTAATGGACCGGGCCGTGAAAGAAATACAAAGAACGTGATTATTATTAACTTTTTCTACAAAATAAAAAGCTGTCGTTTCAGACAACACTCGTAGTTAAAAATAATGTCCAATTTTAATCGTAATCACGTTTTTCTAAGCCATGTCCGTTACTGGGACATTCGTGCTTCCTTAATTGCACGTAATTAAAAAACTAATTACAACTGTACAAAAACAAAAAATGCAACTTGTTCTTAAGAGAATTCTACATTGTTTACGAAAAGAAGAGAATCTAAAAAGTCATTTTTCACTAGGAAATCAGCGTTTGAATTTCGAATTTTGCTTATAGGTGGTCCATTACTGGGACCAATTTATTTAATTTCTTTCAATTTATTTTACAAAAACCTCTCGACTAAAAATTAAAGAATTGGTTGAAAAATGAATAAATCCTTAAAAAACATAAATAAGATTATAATTTTGTAATGCAATGATATTCCAACGATAATTATAATTTGAATTGTTCTTTCGGCAAGCCAAAGAATCCATGTCCACAAGTAAAATGATCGAAAACCCTTAATTATCAGAAGGTAAAAGTCCTACCCACGCAAAAAGGCTGCTTTGATTATAAATGAAAACTTGGAACTGATCCGTTCCGCAGTGCATGCTTTGAAACAGAACGCCACGGCAACGTTAATGCTTGGTAAATTCTTTGCCCAATTACGGGGCTTTAACGTGTTCAGTTATAGATATATGTTTCGAAAAAAGGGAAATCGAAAGGAGTGGTACTGAAATAAAGTTCTACTCTGTAATATCAGTAAATCATTAAAAAATGGGAAGTAGCAGGCAACTTTATACTCTGTTTTTTTAGAACGGTAGTTAAATTTATTAGTTAATGAGCATTTGTAATGTGACTGTTAAATATTCCAAGTGAAGTTACTGTGAAATATAATCTATCCAGTCTTGAAACTTCACTGATAACTCACTAAATTAATTAGCGCCGTCGAAGGTGATAGCGACGTTTGAACAGACGATGTGGAGAACGCAGGAAAGCGACGCTGCAGGTGGAATGATAAGTTCGTCGATAAAGAACAAAGTTTGGATATCAATCACTTCTACCCCGAGATTCTCAGATGACGAAGCATAGGCATATCATATTCAAGGAATTTATTCGAAATTCGCTACTTTCCCACAAATTTTTCACGCGCGAAACACAACGCAATATTTCGACTTTTTTCAAACGAAAGAAAATATCCCGTAACCTTGTTAAGCGGTGAAAAAAATTGAAATTAATCGATGAAAAATGCAGATCGCACAGTTGAAAAAATTGTCTGGATCAAAATGACCCGCTCGGTCATTTTACCGTGAATACAGCAATGAATCATCGCGTGTATGTACTGCATGAAACTTTTTGCACTTTCCCCATGGGATTTCCGAAGTAGCAAAGCCCAGGTACAACACCGTTCGCGAGATCAAATGCTAATGCCTTTGGGTGCCTCGATGCCAGAAATTCTGTTCGGATTAGACCCGCCGTAACTCTCGGAAAACGTCAGTCCTGAATAATAAAAAAACTTGACTATTCCGCTTGGTTTGACGACGATTGCTCGCGTATCGAACGTTTCAGGTGCTTTGGAACACAATTTTATACTTCGGTGAAATAAGTTTTGATAACGCATTCTTTGCTTGGATTCTTCATTAATGCGAGGAAAGTAAGGGCAAATAATTAAAAATTGACCCAACGTTTAGCGGAGTAAGTGCAACGGCACGAACTATTTGAATTTTCAAAATGTGCGTGCCACAGATTGCAATGGAGTACTTAGCAAGCCCAAGGTATCCTTGCTCGAAGCGAAAAGCATCCTGCGAATGAAGCCTCGCTTGTTTTCATCCTTTTTCACGCGCTGGAAGAAGCATAAGACAGGACTCGTCTGGCGAATGCCTAATGGTCTGGATTACATACCGCAGATATCGTTGATAGGTATGTTGACACAAGACGGGTAAAGTAAATGGATACTCAACGTTGCGAGAACGACCGCGTGTTGGTCGCTATCCCCTTCCGACGATTTGAATAATCATTATATGCAACGGCGTTCTTCGCAAATAAATTAATTGTCAAAGTGTTCTTGTGTTATTTAGTGTGTTGATTGAACGATAGAGTTTTATTTTGTTTCCTCAAATTTTTCAGGATTACTTACATTCAAATTCTAAATCTTTTTGATCTGAAAAGATTCTTTTCAAAGGCTTGTATTATCATCATAAAATCTTCGTTCCAATAGCATGATTTGGAGAAATATTTTTGAATTCAATTTTATGTTATCTCTGAAAGTAATTCGCCATTCTAAAACGTCATAATAAATAATACCTAGAGCCATGCGTGTTTGCAATTTTATCGCATGAGGTAATAATTTCATGATTCTCGTAATCTTCTTAATGAAGGCACTTGCAGGCCGTTAGATGGCCGGCGCAAGGCACCAAGCGCCTACGAACGCGATTGCCTGTACTTTAAGGTCCTAATCAATGTTTGATAGGGTTGCGTTATTGCCTAACGGTAAGCCGCGGACCGTACTATTACACAAACGCTGCCACCTTTGACTCCGCGGATTATGTTCCGGAATCACGCTACCGTATGAAATTGTTCGAAAGATTTCTCTGGCGTTATATAGAAATGTTCTACGAAATTTCAGTAGCGCAATTACGGCGAATCGATGAAACTTTTGCCCCAATCGTTGCTTTCCCGAGAAAAATTCATTAGATCTGATTTTGATCGTAATAGATCTAATTATATCGATCAATCAAAATCTTAATTATCATAGTCTTAATTAGTTGAATCTCGTTTTGTTCATAATAGATCTAATTAGACCCAATGAGATCCAACATGAGATCTGATTTGATCTAATGATACTTTGGTTCCGAGATCTGTTTGGATCAAGTGGATTAAATTGGCTCTAACCTTTTTTCTCGATCATTTCATTGGTTAAGATAGTGTGCTGAAAAAGAGTCGAATGAGAAGAAAAAATCAGGATTATTGACAAGATGCATCCAGCTATTAATCTTGTACAAAACCGCTTTGTTTTGCGTGTAAGAGGATAGATTGAATTCATGTTGCGTTAACCACTTGTGCGACCTTGATCGCGCAATTTCCAGGGAGTAGCTCGAAAAGCGAGTTAAAAGAAACAAAGTCGACACACGCTACTTAACAAAGGAACGACGTCATTCGCCTCCCGAGCCGGAAGATGGCTCGTTTCTACTACGGAACGGGAAATAATGCGGAGCTGCCAGGGTGTTCCCAACAAAATTACAATTTGGGGATGTAATTCCGCTCTGGAGAAATGGCCTTCACATACCGAGTAAGGGCAAGAGTAGAACGGTACACGCGCGCAAGTTTTCTTACATGTTTAGGATGCACGTTTGTATGAGTGTGAGTGGGAGAAAGTGAGAGAGAGAAAGAGAGAGAGAAGAGATTTATCAACACCTCTCCCGCTTCGTACTAACTAGACATGGGTTACGTTGGGAACTCGAAAGATATTGCATCAGCGTAGCGATGATAGCGCGACGACGCAGCATTAAATTGCATCCGGTCGTTGCAGGAATTTAGACACTATTACGTCCTCTTTGGCTCCACCTGAGAACCGGAAGATGGAAAAATAAAATGAGCAATAGCTTAATGATGGATGTTCCCTTGCACGCCCTCAAGTGAAGAGCTTAATGAATAAAGAGTAGGTAATTTCGTTTTCCTAATTGATCCTACAAACTTTATATGAATTTAATATCGTACATTTATTCAATCTCAAAAGGGAACATTTTCTTTTGAATGTTGTATATTGTAATCCCTCAAGTTTATTTCCACGAAAAGCGTATCAAATGGTTTTGAGGCTCATTCATATTTTCGCAGTTCTGGGCTGTCCCTGGACGCGTGTATTGAAATTTACGATCTATTTTAGTTTACCAAGATACATAGAACAACGTGACGAAAAATGCTTTTTGTGCAAGTTTCTGTCAAAACTAATGTCGATTGAATGCACCGTATTTTTTTTTCATATGTTTACGACGCATGCAAACGAGCGAATTTAATCGCGTTGATGTTTTATTTACTCATTTACCCCGTAAAAATAAGAACCAGCATTTTTTTTAAGTTATTTTTGTACGTTCTTCCCCAATTTCTTGTCCTACATCGTGGATCGTCCTGTACTATTGTACCTGGCGGAACCTTGTTTCTCCCGAATGCAATTTTAATCTTGGATTTCACGAAAATTACCTTCCCGTCAGTTAAATAGCTACTTGGTAAGATTACCTTTGTTCGCTGTCAAGGTACTTGACGTATAAGGCTCAGACGTTGAAAATTAGGCAAACGTCTTTCCTTACGCTGTATATTGTATTTTCTATCACCTTGTTCTATTATCCACGTTGCTCTTTCTTGATGATTGCGATTGTATTTTTAATTGCTTTACTCCACCGAATCTAAAGTGGAAGCGCACTAGTTCGCAGAGCTATAAGTTGTGGCTTGGAAGCCTTGGAATCCTCTTGGGGTGTCAAAATTATTGATTTCGGTAGGGAGAATAAATTCATCGAAAAGTAGGAAACATATCAAGGTGGAGTATAGAGTTATTAGAAACGAACATGAATAGAATAACGATAATCGCAAGTTTTATTGATATACAAGATATACATTGCGGAGTAGCGAACTGAAAACTTTGTTTAATCACAGCTTCATCAGCACTCGAAATCAACAACGAAACATTTGTAGTAGTTCCGGTTTTGGATTTCAAATTTGCTTCTATTACAATGTATATTGTCATTCACAATCTGTTTTACAAAGTGACAAAATTGAGAACTGCGGTAATAAAAATCAACCTCGTGTCAATTCGTTGAAGATTAATTGAGATCAGTTTTCAACGTTGTATAATACTCGATTCGTTTTCTCGAAAACGTCCGATAAATTGGCATAATAAATTGACATCATTTCTTCACGATCCTACAAACTTCGAATTCCAACATAATTTGGCAGTGTCATTTTCGATTTTCGCAAAAAATGCTTTTCCAACAACGATACTAAAATTTTCGATAACTGCGCGGTGACGAAAAAAAGTTCATCGATCGCCACGAGTTGGCATCGTCTAACAGAGCACATGCATCGTAACATTCAAGCAACACTTCATTCTACGCAAATTACCACTCTAGAAGTCAGTCACATTTTCACTGAATTTGATAAAACCGCAATCATTGGCAAACGGTTGTATCTGCTTGACAAATTCCTTCGGGATTCGCAAGAAACAGTTTCCCATTTGCACAGGCACATAGCTGGTAAATTTGTTTCTGGCTTTGATGTGCATTGCGTCCAGAAAATTGCTGCTGATCTTTTGATAAGTGTCCTTGGACAGGAACAGCGGCCTTCAGGCCTTTGAGGAAGACTGATTTTGAGTGAAATATTATGGCACCCTCAATGCTCTGTAATGTGAGATCTAGGAGACAGGATGCATGTATTTCACCCCCGAAGGAGTCCAACACTATTCGCTGTGATGCTCGAATTTCTAAAGACCTCGTGGCTGATTCCAATCTGTCAACATCGTAAAATCATACCGTATTAGTAAGTTTTAGCGAATCGGTAGAGATGGTTGTTTAATTGCTAAATCAACTCTCTAAAAATCTTTGTGAACTCTTCCAATTTGGCAAACTTGGAATGATATCTAATTCAATCACATTAGATCTGATTAGATCTAACTGCATCAACTGAGATTTAATGAAATTTCACTCAGATCTGAAATTAAATCTGACATGATCTAAAGAAAGTTGATTAGATCTTACGATATAAGTTTGATTCTACTAATCACCAATGATGGAATTTGTGGTTAGATACAATCGGACCAATTGGACCATGATCAGATCTCATCGAATTCAATGAGATCGATAAAAGTTCCATCAGGTCAAACTCTAAATTTAGCTGTCAGTGATTACTAAATCTGATTAGATCTGAACAGATGTCGTGGAATCTATCCAAATATCACTAGATCGCGTCAGATCTGATTGCAAATTTGAGTAGATCTCATCAGATCAAATTGAACCTCAAATGAAATCCAACCTTTTTTTCGTGACATTCTTAAAGAGAAATTGAACATTGGCTTTGAACACTGACACTAACAATACGACAAACGTGAAATCGTATTTGCGATAAGGAAGAAAATTGGTAAACTGTTGAACTGAAGACGCAGGTACTTGTTTCACCTGATTCTTAACAAAGTTTGTATATTTATTACAAATCTTATGACCACCTGTACGTGATGCCGTTGCGGTTATCGATACCGTCGAGCAATTCACGGACGGATTTACGATTACAATAAAACTTTTGCTCGCGTGGAAAATCATATTCATAGAATTGGATTTGCGCCAGATATGAAATATAGATCAACGTAAGGTACCGAGGATCGGAGATACAGGAAATGTTGTAACTACACACTACGAACATCAAAATCGATCGCTTCAACAGATCTAAGTTTACAATATTGATTTTCTTCAGTTCCGCGGCTATGGAAGGGTTCATTTTATCTAAATACAATTGAATATCGTTAAGTTTCGATCTCATGGGATGAATACTTCGAGATGGTACATTTTTTCTACGCAAACTGCAGAGTAGGGTGGTCCTAATTAGCACTGAATTTTTTCTTTTCTGGCAAAAGAACATGCTGCCCCCAACAAAGTTCTGAACCCCCCTTCCCCACCCCCCACGACCACACCCCACCTCAACCCTATATGCACATCTACAAATCCTCGTTCTTATACTCACCTCACTCTGTTATTTTCTGGACCATCACTACAGTTTACTTCATATATCTTATGATCTGACTGTATTCACACGTATGTGACGCATCGACGGACGTGTGGGAGGCAGAGGAGACAAGAAGACAAGAGAACAGCCTCGGCGGTGCGAGATGCGCGCGCAGAGACAACATGAGCGCACGCACTCGACAAAGA
>JABFQM010001687.1:0-19327 GCA_022816865.1 Zelostemma sp. ZL-2020
GATTTCGACCCTTTTTCATGCCTGTCAACCGGGCTTAAATCACGAATTTGAAGCGCTGACTAATGGAATGACGTCAGCGTGGTGAAATAACTTTCCGCATCCCAACCCGTAGGGTCACATGGAAGGCTAAAAATGAAATGCCGAGAGTCATTTTACCACTCTGACGTCATGCCATTAGTCAACGCTCAAACTCCGTGATTTTAAGCTCGTTCGACACGCATTAAAAATGTCGAAATCGTACAAGCGTTATAAAAAATATCGTGTGTGCCACAGAGACAAGGTATTTTTACGCCTTACGCTATTTGCAACACTTGTGGTCTAAGGCCACTCGTGCTGCAAATATCGCGCTCGTCGTAAAAAGACCCGTTTTGTCCCCTTGATGCACAATATACTATTGAAGGTCCCTATCGCATATCGCTCGACGATATCGATTTTTTCAATTGATTACGGGTTACAAAATACAATTTCAAAGATAATTCACATGGAAAACCCTCATGTCATCTTAAAAAGCGACAAATTACGAAACTTTAATCGAAACGGCATGTTGTTTTCCATTTCTAGGCAAGAAAATAGAATTTTTTAAGTTTAAAAAAGAATTAGTCGCGTGCAATCTCGTTTCTATTAATTAAACTTTATCTCGATATACAAGAAAAAAGCGACTGTGTTTGGGATGAAATGATCCATCAACTGAAATCGCGATCATCGTACAATCCCGAGCAACGCTTGTCGCCTACTTTTTCGGGGAAATTACCCGTAAAACCACTGATGGCGGATACCATGTGTTTTTGATGTGAAAAAGAGTGGATGAGAGGTAGTATATCAATAAAGAAAATGTGTTTTTGACGTGTCTTCGATACGATTTCAACACGTTTTCGAAACAATTTGGACACGTTTTCCACTTTCTTCCACTGTTATGAAACACAAAAAACGGACTAATAAGACGGAATAGTGTCAGAAAAAAGTCAGAAAAAAGGCTGAGTTTTGTCAGACAATAGTAAACATAAAAGTCTGACATGTAAAAGGTTGGCAGAGGTCGGCAGAGTTTGGCGGGATTCGGCAGAGTTTCGCATAGTTTGACAGAGTTTAGCAGAGTTTGGCAGAGTCATGCCAGAGTTTGCCAGACTTCGGCGGACAAATTTTTACAGAAGTGTTATTTTCCACGTTGAGCATTCTACGGTACGTATTTATGGTAATTAGGTAGTTTTTGGATTAAGTGATGAATTAGTCATACACGTGGCGATTTAGAAGTCGGTTGAAGGTCGTCTCCGTATAATCAAAGTCGTTACACAGCGATGAGGAAATGGAATGTACTACTACAAAATTCTACGATAGAGATGGAAGCATATGCAGGGTTTACTAAACTCGTGGTCTACGACCACTCGCGCTGCAAACATCGCGCTTGGCGTAAAAAGACCTTGTCCTCGGTGACTCACACGACATTCTTTAGGACGCATGTACGATTAGAACATTTTTTTATGCGTGTTGGTCGAGCTGAAAATCACGAAGTTTAAGCGTCAACTAAGGGCATGATGTCATTGTGGAAAAATGATGATATCCCGGTATTCCCGCATGGAAAAATATATATCCGATTATATGTCCGAGATGTATCCAGTACTAAGATACATACTTTATAGATCTAGGATATATGTGCATATATTCAAGATATATTTCAAATGAACCCGATAGATAAATGCCAGATATATTCACGAATGATATATATATAATGTATCCGGGATGCATATTGTTAAATATATCTTTGACATATATATTGAGTGTATTTTGATATGCATTTTTTATGTATCTATGATATATTCATAGTATACCCTGGAATACATATTAATAAGGAGTATACAAAATGCATCTAAAATACATATCGCTGATGCATCTACTGCATATATTTTAAATATACATTATCATACTTTTTATATCCATCTTGGATATATTTTATCTACATCTCAAGACTTATATACATATTTATTTATACATAAAAAAACGATAATTCGAATTCGCATGCATTACCAATATATGGCAATTAGTAAAAGTATATTTGATACATGTATTTTCAGATTCAAAATAAAGAAAGACATGTCATATTTATACTTTTAATTATGCAAGAAATACAATATGGGCATCATTAAAAAAAACGATTGCAGTGCAATAATTGATATATCGTATTTCAATTATAAGATATCAGTACATTGTTTTATGTTCTTGAAATTGAGTATACAATAGTGAACATTATTGCTTAACAGAGCGCACATCTTACTTAACGGAATTCTAATATATTGAATACGAAGAATATACGTATAGATATAGTTTACATAGATTATAATTATGTCAGAAATTCAATTCGGTTTGGAGGAATTGTAGCGATCGTATTTTTGGTGACTGTATTAAAAATAACTGTAACTTTGCCATCAATTTCTTTTGCATTGACAGCAGCAAAAGCTGGCATTTTGTTTTTTAACAATACTATATGCTCTAATCTTCTACCAGGAATGAATGGGCAGTTACTTTTCTCGAAATATTTACCGATTGCGTAACAATGTTGTCTATTAGCCAACGGAATTACAATAAAAGTTGTAATTTCGAATATTTCTTTATTTTTCAAAAATACGAAAAAGCTTTCTTTTCTTTCGGGACGTGTGTACTCGACCGTATGGATGAGCTCCCCATTAACGAATGCACGTGAATAGCATTGCACCGGTGCGGTTAGATCGACATTAAGATTAACTCGTTGAAAAGCTAAAAAGTATTCACGTCTCAACGCTTGAACTTGAGGTTCGCCTACTAATTGAGCATCAGCCAAATACAAACTAACTTTCGGTGTGTGTCGTGTATCCAACAGATCAGATAAATATGAACGTTGTCGATCATTCAAACTATTTTCGCAACAAAGTTTCATCTTATCGATTGCATACTTTAGGCGCAGATTATCGCAGATTTGTAAAGCGACACCGTTCGAGCTTTTTACACTAGCCAGTATTTCTTGATTGAAATCTTCAAAAATAAAAGCGCTATGAGCCCAAAGCGGACCCCAGTCCAGAACGCTTCTAGCAAAATGTGCGAGAAGGTGTACATTGTAGGAAACGTGTTCTTTTCCGTACAATTTCTCTACGCCTTCGATAAATTCTAACAGACATTTTTCCGCATAATAAACCTCCGATTTCATTACTGAAGTTTTCAATAAAATTCCAATTCCATCTACAAGTAAACTCCAATGATTGACGTATTTTGCTGGGAAGATACCATTTAATGTCCCAAGACTATAATTAAATAACCACGTACACAATTCATGAGCTTTCAAATGAGTAGCATCGGATATGCTTTGGGGAATTCTACTCGCTTCCAAGGTCGGCTTGTATGAACGCACAAGTGTATCGATAGTTTTTGACAATTTTTTGAAGCTTCCCCTATCACTTTCTTTGCTGTTAAACCATAATTTTGCGAATTGACGACAGACTCCAAGTAACACGCCGTGCATCCAATCCGGAGGCACACCTGCGATTATATCAAATCCTGGAATATCGAATAGACTCGATCGACATTTAACACCGTGAGTTTTATTATCTGCATGTAGCAACGTTTCCACATGACTTCGAAGACCTTCCCCATACGGATTTCCGTCATTAGCCAAGTCTCGCAGTTCCTTGACCTTTGTCTACTTGCTCGCCTTTATGTAAACATAGCCCACACCCATATTCTCCGTTAAATTGTTTTGTTTCTTGGATCATGGGCCGTGTTACGGAGTCGAAAACGCCAATAATTATTCTACATTTTTTCACGTGCTGCTGGCCTCCATGACAGTACGAAAAACCTTCTTCATTCAATACTTGTGCTTCTTTAATAAAAGGTTTGAGATATTCACTTATAACAGGTTTCTGCGTGCCACACCAAACAGCTGTTAGCATTATATTTTTTCTTCTTTCTTTCGGGTGTGTTTCATCAATAGTGCAAAGAAGTGAAAGACCGCCATAATTCGTAAAGCTGAATATTGGAACACCATCAATATTATACATAACAGTAATCATCCCTTCTTTACTTATCTTTTTATATTGCAAGCCATCAAAAATATCTTCAATAGCAAAATCGTTTTGTTTTTTTCGTTCATGAGGATATTTACAAATATCACCCTTATTCTCAAATTTGGCCCTCAATTGATCAATTAATGACATGTACAAAAAAAAATTTCCTGATTTGATATTTTTCTTCTTATCTATTTCCGTTTGGCAATTCATGCACGACAAAACATTCCCTCCATCATCATCTTCGAGTTCGAAATTACTAGCACCGGCATATTTGTTGCAAATTGTACATAAATGGTGAATCGATACACCTATCGAGAAATCATCGATTAATTGCTTAAATTTATACTTTGATAATTGTTCGCATTCGTTATTCTGAACATTTAACAATTTAGACACATCTTCCATTAACGGATACGTCATTTTTTTATGACGTAATTTCATAGCAGCAATAAGTAAACCTTGTACCATAGTTTCTGAGTTATATCGATTAGGTTTCGGCATTGCAAACGCATTATCTTCATTCGTATTTCGCAATGGATCCCCGCGATATTGTTCTTGATTGGATTGATCATTTGTCCCGTCAGGCGAATTAGTCCGTTCGACTCCAGGCTCGTATGAGGCTTCTTCTGAACTGGCAATGGGCGTGTTCCATTCAGGATCGTCACAATGTTGAGGCAAGAGCCCATCATCAGTATCCTTCGGAATGATCAAATAATTGGCAGCATACTCCAAAACACAAAGATATTGAAAAGTGAATGATTAATATTCATCAATTCCAAAAAGTTAAAAATCGATCGATATGTCACAAGTTCAGATCTTAAAGTGAGTTTTTTGTTCGTACGATAAAATACAGAAGCTTGCAACTTTTTCACCTCGTTTTACACTAAAAATACCACCTCTATGACAAAAATTAGCAATGCGAAATGAAAAGAAAGAGTATTCAAGCTTTGAGCTTGGTCGATATTCCATAAGTTAAGATATAAAAGTGGTTTTCTTTTGTTTGTACGATTGATTTTGGAAGTTCGGTGTTTTACTCAGTTTTTCTCGTTGAATATCACTTTTTTATTCAAGATTTTTAAAGCAAAACGAAAAGAATAAATTCTCAAGTTTTGAGCTCAGCCGATAATCCATAAATTGAGATCTTAAACTTGTTTCTGTTTAAACCATTCAATTTGAAAGCTTGTAATTTTTATAACGAGTTAAAGTAAGGTGATGGTATGTAACAAGTAACGAGTACTTACATCAACAGCTGTTAGTGACGAATCGTGAATTGGTGTGCTGAAGAGATCTCTGTCGTTTTCGTCACGAGTTTTCTGTTCCCTGTCCAATGTTTCATTCTCTGGTAATCTTACCCTGCTCACGAAATTTGAGTATTCCCCCTACCAAAGCAGACATCGGTTAGCAATAATCTGAATTACAGAAGAACTGCAAAAAGATAATATCATCAACTGCTTTCAATATTTCGGTATCGTAAATCAGTTTCCTTGCCGTTTTGTAGTCAAATATCACTTATGAGGATTACTTACATCATGCATACTTACTTCCCAGACTTGATTGTTCGTTGTACTTGTACTTGGATTAATTATTCACACTTTCTGCTTGTCTACTAGTCACGGATAATAATTTAATAAAGAAGTGAATTTCTGGGTTAAAAGATAATTCGTACATTTATTCGTAACTTACATTACGGAATTTGTACGTTTTTTTTTCCAATAAGACTGTGTTCTTTCCGGTGGCACTCCGGTTGATCCGCAGTTAGCATATTCCAAATAGAATTTCTTTTTTTTGCTGGTACAATATCCATTTTCAATTAACTTTCGTCGGATACCAGAATGCAATCAGCGTTTGTCATAAACTTTGTTTTCGAGCGTGGTACTGATTCCTGTCACGTGACACACTTCGTACGGAGATTGGCGTCGCCACTTGTATAGACGTTTGCTTCAATGTCAGTTTTTGATTCTTGAGAAACAAAATTTAGCGTGAGATCGTGCATTGTTCGGTTTGTTAGCATTGCGAATCATGGTGAAAGGAAAAAAATATTTCGCTCTGGTGAAGTGGTTGGGGGGAGAATTTGATAAGACGTATACTGCTGGGATTCCAATAACCTGGATTGAAAGCTTCGATCGGGAGAAGTTTCTGAGTGGCGAGGATGATGCGAGCGAAACGTAAGTTGTTGAATGGCGACATAAAGAAAAGCCACCAAAAGGAGGCTGGGCGGTTTACGATGCCCACGTTATTTACGTATCAGGTAACTATATTATCGTTTACAATTTTGTGGTGTCATGGTGTAAAAGCTTTGTTCCTTTCTTCAGTTATTAAATTTCCCTTGGTTCCAATTCATAGACCAGGTTTCGCAATTAGAAAATCGTCGCCGCGTCCTTGACGGCGATTCTGATCCGCTATTACAATCCGCAATCAAAAGTGTCCGAAAGAGATCATTGCCGAACATCGTTGATCCCGAAGAAGAAGATAGTGTAAGTTTAAGGATTTTGTTGATTTTACACGATGTTTCACACTTCATCCGCGAAATTAATTGTCTATTTCTCCGATAGGTTATTTTGGAAAAATCAAATTTTCGATGATATTTAACTTTTTAATTTTTTTTTTATTCCAATTTTTCATTATTTTTTATTTTTATTTTTATTTTTTCGCTAATTTTGATATTTTTTAATTTTAATATCGATTATGGAAAATCACAATATTAAATACAAATCGTCTTCCAGGAAGTTGAAACGGCCAGTGAGAAGAAGAAGAGACAAAGACGAGTAACGGATGACGATGAAACTGCTGGGGAATCCGATGACACGATTTATGAGGACAGTACCGATGAGAACGACGACAAGGATGTAATAAGACATGCAACACCGATTCCAGTAAAAAAAAAAAAAACCGCGATTGCGGATCTTATGGACGGTAGGATATTGTCGAGACGCTCGGCTAAAAATTTTGTAACGTTGAAATTATTTTTCCAGCAATCACAAGCCGAAATAGCGTGATAGACAAACTCGTGACGGATGTGCAGATACTGAAAGAAAATTCATCGGGCTCTAAGGAACAGACCCGTCGGCCGCGATACGGTGGCACATCGCAATCAACATCCAGTATCAAAAATGTAGCTGACTTGGACGATGGCGAATTCGTGGAAGGCATGGTGAATATCTTCCTACCCTCATTCATTCTGATTCGGTTAGACCGGAAATACCACTTTGACTATTAAACGTCGTTTAACACATTCAATATGATTTTTATGACAAAAATAAGTGATGCAAAATGTAAACAAAGATGTATGAAACGTGTAAAACGAGGTGAAATAGTCGCGAGTGTCTAGAATCAAACGTAGGAAATAAAAATCCACTTACACATCTTAACTTATCAAATTTCGGCCGAGCTAAAAACCTTAAAACTCATTCTATTCATTTTGCATTGCTTATTTTCGTCATAAAGGTCGTATTGAACGTGTTTAACTAGGTAAAAAAGGCTCAAGCTTCTAAAATCAATTATACACGAAAAAACCCACTCTTAGATCATAACTTGTGGAATATCGGCCAAGCTGAAAACCTGAAAACTCTTTTCATTCATTTGGCATTGCTAATTTTTGTCATAAAGGTCTTATCAATCGTGTTAAACGAGGTCAAAAAGGCTCGAGCTTCTAGAATCATTCGTACACAATCGTATATAAATTATATACGATTTTTCAATCCATACAATTTATTGTTATTCTTGGAGAATTGCTCTCTTGGTAAGACGTTCCTAAGGATTTCTAGGAAGAATTTCAATAAACTAAGATCTGAAAACCTTATATTAAATACTTTTAGTATAAGTAATAAATAATAAAACATTGAAAATTTCTCAATATTTTAAGGGGATGTGGAACACCTCGGGTTTCTACCTTATCGGCTTTTGGGGTGTTTATTAATAAAAAATGCAATACTGTTTCAAAATGAATTCCGAGACCAGACGCCGATTCTACTGACTTGGAAGAATGTAACAAAGTTCTAAAACCTAGAATCTGATTGTTAATTTAGAAGAATAGTACGAACTAGTCGAATTTGAACTAATTCGTACTATTCTTCTAAATTAACAATCTGATTCTAGATTTTGAGATTTCGTTACATTCTCCCAAGTCAGTAGAATCGGCGTCTGGTCTCGAATTTCATTTTGAAACAGTATTTAATTTTTTATCAATCAACACCCCAAAAGCCGATAAGGTAGAAACCCGAGGTGTTCCACATCCCCTTAATACAAAAAATGTATAATTGTGCATAGGGTCCCCAGAGTGTTAATTTGAAATGAATAATGATTATTCCTATCCGAATAATGTAAATTCATGAAAATTCATTTACAGCAAACTCATTCAAGTATGAACGTGCGAATCTAGTGACGGCTCAGAGAAAACTTAATGCACTCGGTGTGCGTTCCTGAAGCTTCGCCGCGCCTCGGCAATCATCGGCCCTAATGGATTTCGGTATCAGAAACTCTTATACACCAGCAAAAGAATATAAAAAAATTGAACGTGCACTATAGTAGAGTTTATATTGAATCAAAATTATAACCAAAAGTAACAAAAAAGCGCTTCAATATATAAAAATTTGAAAACAGATCCATCGAAACTCTTATAGAAAATACATTCAACTGTTCAAAAACAATCAGTGTACTAAAATATCATGAACAGTAAACTGAGCAATTATATGTAATTTTCTAGTCAAGTGTTTCAAATAACAGTAATGTTCCGGCCGGAACCGCTTGTTTCAAGGTTTAAGATCCATATTTCAATTTTTACGAGCATTCGTTCGATTCTGGGAAGCTGTAATGTTTCGAGCATGGGAACAGATTACAAAAAGACCATTCACCGAAGAATCAGTGCTCGATACTTCCCAGATGCTGAATAATGACTTACCTATTTTATTGTATATAGCTAATAAGAAATGTGAACCCTAAGCGTCCGCCCGTGGGAACAGTGGGTCCGTTCAAGACAAAGTGCCAAGTGACTAAGAAGGAGGTCCACTGAACTCCGAAAATTAGAGCTACTGTGATTCGTGCGTATGTAATTAACTGTGCCCCTCTCGAAAAGTTACTTGGCAGTGACTCCCATCGAATGAGAGAAAAAGATTGTACTGGCGAGTTCATTCCGATCCTCCGCCTTGGACGGACATGTGTCAAGACAATTCGGGGTGGTTTTTGCCTTACAGGCTTTTCCATCTTTGAGCCAATACACCTACGTATTGCCGCGCAAACTAAGTCTTTTGATTTGAAAGTTACCCTTCCCCTCCATAGTTCTCCATAGGGACGTGTGCGCCCGACTCCCGCGAGCCGATTGAGGACCAGCGTCGAGATCCGACGACTGGAGAAAACTCTAAACACCCTTTTTTAACGCAATTTTAAACAAGTCAAGTTTGATGTTTTTCATCAATTTTTCTAGTAAAGGGCAGCGACAAAATTTTATCGACGGTTACGTAACACAAATGACAAGCCCCCCGGCCCCCATGTCACAATTTGTCACATTCTACTGACCCCTCCCCCCCCCCCTTGCCGCGTTACGTATTATGTGAACGGCCCCTAACTCCGTTTCACACGTTATATACGACGACTATGACGAAAATTAGCAATACACAATGGAAAGAAAGAATTTAAAGGTTCTTAGCTTGGCCGATATTCCTAAGTTAAGATGTTAGAGTGGGTTTTCTTTCTACGATTGATTCCAGAAGCTTGCGTCTTTTTTACATCATTCAACACCTTTAATTCGACTGTCATGACAAAGATAAGCAATGCAAAATGAAAAGAAAGGGTTTTCAGGTTTTGAGCTCGGTCAATATTTCATAAGTCAATATGTAAATGTGGGTTTTTTTGTTTGTGCGATTGATTCAATAATCCAGCGGCTTTTTTACCTCGTTTAACACGTTAAATTGACCTACCTGACTATTATTAGGAATGCTAAGTGGGAAAATGAGTTCTTCAGTTTCGAGCTCAACTATAACACTTTATTTAGGCATGCTTTTGAGTA
This sequence comes from Zelostemma sp. ZL-2020, assembly GCA_022816865.1. Taxonomy (NCBI): domain Eukaryota; kingdom Metazoa; phylum Arthropoda; class Insecta; order Hymenoptera; family Platygastridae; genus Zelostemma; species Zelostemma sp. ZL-2020. Next base: position 10,030 of record JABFQM010001687.1, read on the forward strand.
ACAGACTTTTTGCTCCAATTAATAGATCGAAATTGGACCATCGGGTTCCAACGTCACAGTCACCGACATGCAGTGGTCCGCTGCTATATCCAGGGGTGCCTATAAGTGCATGGCGACGACCCTAATTATGGCGCTGTTCCCCATGGACATTTTGCTGCAGAGTAATTACAAAGGGGGTGAGAGCAAAATTAAACTGCCGCATGCTCCACCACCACCGAAGCGTTCTGCACTTGATGAACTTCTCATCAACGCCATTAAGTGTAATTATCATACTTGATGTAATCATATCTTTTACTAACGAAATATGAAATCAAACGTCTCGAATAAATTTACAGTCTCATATTCAATTGCGTAACGTCGATATACCTTCCGTTATCTTTAGCAACTTGTTTTTTGTTCACAGATTCTGTTAAACGCCAATACTCGCGACATTATACGGAGGTAGGATTCGGCCAGGCCATAAATTCTAAGCTGACGAAACTGCGATCGAAAAATGCCACCGAATAAATCGTTGTAATTATGTGTCTCTATTCATAATAAGCTATAATTTAAACTCAACACGTTTCTAGATTATATTTTCTCGTTCACCTCTTATATATCCTAAATCTTTCTTTTGGAGATATTTTAGATGCATTTGTAGATATATTTTATATATAAAATCTGAATATTTAATAAACACAATGGAATATATGTTTGGTGTACCAATAATACATAAAAAATGCATCTTTGTATATATTCTTTTTATAAAAGATACGGCAAATCTCGTAGATTATACCTACATCTGGAATATATCCTCGGATATAAAATAGACCTAATCATTCGTAGACAAAAAATACATTTCTGGATGCATCTTGGATACATATATTTTCATGCGGGCTAGATTAATCCTTCGTGACATCTGATACGACAATCAGAATGGTAAAAAGTTAATTGATTACGAGAGCCATTTTTCAGTGTTGGTAAAATATATACGGTAAACTTAATATTGTTTTTACAGAATCGAAGACGAAGAATGAGAAAAATATAGAAGAGAACGACATCGGGGCCAATATCCATAGAGAGTGTACGAACATCCCTTTGGATACCGAAGACATGCCGATCAATACGCCTTTAGATCTTCACAATGAGTGTTCAAACAATGCTGCTTCAATTACGTAGAAAATCGCCAACCTTGCGTTTTCCCATTATACATCAAAACTCAAGACAATCAGTTTCTCAACGATGATGTGAGAAAATGTCAATAAAATGATAGAAGAAATAATAAAAGAGACAACTGTAATATAAGACTTTGAAACAATTAAAAATAAGTTGAAATACAGTTAAATAAACAATGACAGGATAATAATTTTACACAATTGGGACTGATGCTATGTAATTTTCAGTTATTGAGCAGGAAAAATTGGAGTTCAATTCATATGAGCATTGAATCAACTTTTCATAAAATCTTATTTGTGAAAATTTTTTTATTGACCGCAATTACAATTTCATACAAAGTTGGAAACATCCTTATGCAGCCTAACACATTTTCCTTGAATTTGGACTGAAGAGAAAGAGTACAAAATAATTCAGAACTTTTAGCCACAAGTGAAACGAGTGATGGGATATAGTGCCCACTTCGGCTGATCGTAACAAATCACGTGGCCAGCGTTTCTTACGAGAACTTCAGTTACATTACCAACACGACCCATCATCGAGACTAATATTCATGTCAATCGATTTTTTGTTTGTCTCAGATTTTGCACACGTCGTTGTAAAAGAAACTACGTCGTTCATCTATCAACGTGGTACCGACTAATATCCGAAGTGCGCATGCAAAGTTCTCGCTCTCTTCAGTTTTGAATTTGAAACGAATAAGCAGTTCGTTCCAAAAGTCTTTATATTTGTTTTGTGAAATACTCTTCACTGAAATTAAACGCAAGTCTGTAGAAGTAGCACGATTGCGTCTTTCCTGGGAATCAAACAATCGTTAAACCTGTATAATTTCACAAATGTTTTCAATCTTGCGATTTTTTTTTCTCTTTCCGCGAGATTTTGTGATCTAGAAGCATAAAAAATTATTTAAAATTTAATCGTAAAAAATAATTTTCAATTGAATCGATTTTCACGAGATGAAAAGTTTGAAGTCCGAGGAATACAATACCGACATTACGGGAAGGTTCTACTTCCCCTTAAGAAAGCTGCGAAGAGAATATTACCAACTACCGTCATTTACCCCAATAAGGATTTAATTATCAGTAGGTTATAAAAATTCGAATAGTTCCATCAATAGTGATTTGATCGACAGAAGTTCAAATTGCAGAACGCATATTATAAATGGATTCATATTTCATAACCGTATCAGATAACTGACATTTATGTATGAGTTTCATAAAAAAACCATGAATGTGTGAATAATTATCGTCTACCCACAACGTTTGTAAAATGTCCTCCATTGAGTTTGTCATTCAAATTCAAATCAGAAATATTTGTTTTCCATAAGTATAGCAAAGTTGTTATGTTTTCGCCGAAAGTGCATGTTTTGGACAAACTGCCATAAATATGTTACTTCTACACGATCGTATCTTTCACGAATTCAGCAAGTACAGTGACTAGGGCCGATTGAGAATAGGACAGGCCATGTTATGTTAGATTTTTGGAAGGGGTAACAGATAGGAGCAGCGAGTCACTTCAGCAAAAATATAATTAAATACAAACTTGATGATAAACTTCCGTCTTCGTCCAACTTTCCGCACTGTCAAATCTTCCTAGTCTCCTTTACATTTCGGTAATATTCTCTATGTGAAATCGAGACTCACGTAAAGACCAGAAAATAGTGACGGCCGAGAATGTGGTATTGACAGTCTAAAACCCGGAAAATATCATTATTTATAGCCGTGGCCGTAGCATCTACAAAATGTTAACAAAAACTGGCTCCAAGACGTTACGGTAACGTCTTGAAGACAGTTCTACGGCCACTTGAATAAGCGACGATTTGAACGTCTTCAAGATGACTTGAAGACGTGACTGCGCAGTATCGCAACGTCTTCAAGACGTACGCTTATTTTCGTGATAACGCGATTAAGACGTCTTGTAGACGGTCGTGTGTTATCTAGATTGTACCCAAAAAAACGTCACCTTTACAAAATAGTGCATGCCTATGTTAACACTTCCAGGAATACGGAATGCTATGGGCCTTTTGAATCCAATCTGTATTATATTGATTGTTTTTTGTAATTTCGTAGGCCAATCATACCACCTCACTAAGTAACTTGAATACATTGGAATTCGACAAAATAAATTATCCAATCTTTCTTTAATATTCATACTTTGTCGATGATATTTGCTGATTATGCCTCGTGAAAAGTGTTTTGAAATTGGTCTTCCTTTGCATCTCGGCAATTATGAAACACTTGATGCTTACCATGAATATTGTAAGGTTTCACACTTAGCCGTTACAAATTCACCGCAAAAATTATACGAAAAGATTACGGAGAGTCCTACAGCTAACATTCCTACACATTTCAAAAGTTGTTTCAAATCATGTAAATATATGAGTATCTGAAAATTAAATCATTTATTGTACTTCGAGGGTAGAAAAATATAAGGACGCTTGTGAGCGTGCATTCAACTCTATTTCCAACTATGCGCTTATTGAAATTCACTTCAAAAGCAGTAGACGGGGTATAAAGTAAAGAATCAATTCTTCCCGGACAGATTTATGGTGTCAATAATTATCTTACTCCATAACATGACGCTGCTGACGAAATAATCAGCATAGTTGAGCAAACCGCAAGTATGAGGTTGAAAACACTCTGAATGAATTTGGTTAATCTGTATTTGTAAGAAAAAAATTGGACGCTAGTTTGGAATTCCTTGTTTAGATATATCATTTGAAGCCGAACAATACGTTATAATTTCGATTGCTCGGTTCAAATCCTTGCCTGACATTCAGCGATCCTTCACTCATCGCATAATATCGCTACTTCAAACCGGGTGCAAAGCATAATTCTTCTTGAACTAACTTGATAACGTCAAGATGGCGCTTGACGCAAAAGCAGAGATCGCTATAAATCCCTTCCAGTTCATCTTTTTCACGAGTTGAATTGAACGTATGGCTGTACTCAAAATCTTTATTACCGCGATAACCCTTACTCTTGTACAACCCCAAACTCGCAGGTATGTTGGAAAAATAACGGTAGAATTAAATAATAATGTATTATATATGGTTATCCCCTGTACGAAGATGCTATTACGCGTGAGTGTTTGGATGGTTGCACTTATTCGAAAGTAAAAAATAGCTGCGTATTGGGTTCAGCAGGTCATTACTGTTCCCTTTCACCGTTGATTTTCGACATATTTGCGAGTTTCATACTGTAGAAAAGTATATCATCTGTCGCCATGTTGAATATTTTAAACGAATTCTCCAAGTCAAATCGATGTCAGAAGACATTTAGAACATGCCGATTCAACAATGGAAAAGATCGGTAACTTATCTACTCCGAAATGCTCCCAAGTGTAAGGTTTATGTTAATTCACTTTCTAATCCCCTTTCTAAGTGAAAAGACACTGTTCCAATTCGTACCTGACGGTAGAAAAAATTGCTAATCCATAACTCGTTACGAACAGCACGAATAAAAACAAAGCTTCCCCGTATACGGCGCTGATTGCAGTAGCAAGTATATTATGAACAAACAATATAACACTATTATTTATTTGTAAATATTGACCAATATCTTCGTCGACAATAAAATTATTGGAACGCGGCTCTTCCAATGGCAACGTTAAATCGAGAATCTTTGGTATGAACATCAAAAGTACCAGCAGAAATATGCCAACGTGGAATACAACTGAAAAAAAAATTTTGTCACATTTTTGGTCCTCGTTAAAAATTTTCCGTAGAGCATCGCTGAGATTATTTATTCGACATTCAGAGTCTAGCAAATTGCTCTCTTTCTTGTTGCACCGAAAACTATTTCAAGAATATGAAACTCACCGGACGCTCTTACCATGTACGTATTTGTTCTCTTTATTGCCGAATCGATTATTTCATGTTCAAAAGAATGCCGCAAATTTTCCCAATCACGTCGTATGAAATCATGAGTTCTTTTGTTCTTTAAAGTCGAAATTGCACCGTTAGTCTAACAGTTACTCTGTTAACATGGATCAGTGAAATTTTTACTGTTCACACGCATGTGATAATTCTTGTTCAAGAAACTCATACACGCCTACATAACATTAATGCATGTATGTTGACCCGGTTCTTATGATGAACAAAAATGTCAAGAATTGAACTAATGGAACTGGGCCGATTATCATCTCAGTCGGCAGTACATATGAAAGTCATACTGTACCGCGCTCGAAAATAGAAAAACCAACACCACGCAGTTGACGCTCACACCTACTGTTGCTGACTGCAGTATGTACATTGTTTTGTCTAAATCGTTTCTATTTGCATTCATAACTGCTGCCTGGAATAGACCAAGAACGTCAGCGTTCACATAGTAATCGTACAATCATTATTCTTACAATAAAGCCGCGACCAGGTTACCCATTCTCATCTCATACACAGCAAAAAAAAAGGAAACTCGGTATTTGGCAGTAGTAAGTTAGCGCTTTGTGAACTCTTACATCTTAACTTTTTCAGAGCACTAAAACCATATTTTATGTCAGGGAACATATTTTACTGAGAGTTGAATATGCCTTTGTGAATTTCTAGGTCCAAACTGGAATACTTTAATCTACAAAACAAGTAATTGTAACCTACCCCGGCAAATATGATTGGCAAAATGATTGACCAGAAGACACACAACGCAAATATTTTGTAATAAATAGATTGGTATGGCCAACAACCAAGTATTTTCATGGTACGTTTATAATGGCGGATATAAGTGTCGTAGATATCCATTTCCTGTCTAATAGATCCGATCGTCGATGCTTGTTATCAGTTTTCAATAGACTCGCTAGTGAGCCGAAATTTTCATAAAGTCTGTCATCGATCTACTATAACACGCGAGTAACATGCAAGAAACGTACGAGACGTTGCGGTACTCTACATTTCCCCGTGGAACTTGTTCACCGTACGGCATTCGTTGCTCAACTTTTTATTCCCTTCGAGTAATTTACTTCGTCTGTACGACGCTACACTTCTGTCTAGAATATTACCTCGAGACGATGAATTTCGCATAAGAAAATTGGTGCAATTAGCAACTACGTAAGAACAAAAATTCAATAGTCGAAGAAGAAGAAGAAAAATTATCGTTACCGTAAAGTTGCTAGAGTCGGTTATCCCGTAATAAGCAGTTGGAAGTTTGTGAAGAATAATCAATGAGGCTCGCACGCGATGTACTCGGCTTCTTTTCTGCAATCGAGCATCGGGCAGTGTGTATGAACCACCGTGTATCTTCTCGACGTTGTCTATAGCAGTTAATTATCGATTTTACAATATTTTTGCCTGCGATACAGGACTTGTACATGATGAGTTTTAACTATTTGTTTTGTCGACTGTTTTGCTCAATAATTTACCTACTTCTCGTTCACAGTGAATAAATACAAAATCCAGGGAAACCGACGTGAAAGATATCCCTGGCGGTAACGAAGTGACACAATGGTGATGCAAGGATTGACGTAACGTTGCGTCGCCTTTACGTCGGTTTTGTTCATAAAAATGATACAAGAGTGACATAACGAATATGTCTTATGGCACTGCTAAATACGCTGGTATGAATAATCAGTTGGACATATAACTCGGATTCATGAGAATTTGTGAAAAAAATTTTGCATGTTTCACCAAAATGCATGAAATTGCAATAAAATTCAATTTTGCGAGCAAGTTACTACATGGCAGATGCGCTGAACATGTATATTACACGTTATTATTATTCCAAAGTTTTCGTTGAGGCAAACAAAATTTCATGATTACCTACGACTTATGTATTTCACCTTAGCGAGTCTATACGTGGCAATAAATATTCAATTCGATCTCTCAATACATATTTTACATTTTGTAATAATTGTTCATATCAAATGTAATGCTTCAATCGGAAGAAGCATGTTGTACCCAACCATTATTCGAAGTTCTTAATCATAAATTGAATTTTCGCGGATGTCCCAAGATTTTTTCTTACTTCACTTTTTCGAACAAAACTGATATAAGAGCGATGTAAGAAGCGACGTAACGTTGCGTCAGTTCATAACTGCTAGGGCGCGTCTTCAAGATATACGCTCATTTTCGCGAAAACGCGATTTAGACGTCTTGTAAACGGTCGTGTGTTGTTTGGGTGGTGTTATATACTTTTTTTGGAAATGAATTTACTTGACAAACGCCCACATTCCTGCTCCTGCCTCATAACGAATGAATTGCCATAAATACGCTTTCTTGATCGCATTGAGTAGTCTGGGTTCTCTCTTTCCGTCTCTTGCCAAGTTCACTTCTTCACTCCAGTACCTGTGTCAATTCAATTGCAAGATGAAGGATCAGGAATACAGTTCCCGGAGTTATTTTTGCAGTTGACTTTTTACTTTTCTAATTCATCTCCCAAAAGCTTGCTGGTATCACAAGGAAGAGTGCCATACAAATCTTTGATATCCAGGTCTTGTATATCTTATCTAAAAAATAAAGGCTTCAGCCACCTTTGAATAGAGAAAAGTCGGGTTGTATTTTTTGAAATTTTACCACGCAGAAAAAGTGTTTCTTATCTCTGTTCTATTTCTTGAAGGTTTGTATAATGAAGGATTTCTCATTGTATAATTTTTTGTTTTATAACCATATTAGGTTTGAATTAAAATTGACCCTACGAGCGGGAATACAATCATATTGTACATTTTACAACTATGACATTGATTCAATTGAATTCGCACTATGTATTTATTTAACAAACACTGTAGAAGCGATATTTTCAAATAATCAAATGAGTGTTGCAATGGACAACTCACCAAAAAAACCGATTGCCAGTGCTTTATACCCAGTTTAATCTTCGGAGATTTCACCGCTCAAGCCCAAAATTTTGCGTTGCGTTGTGACTCAGGTCGGTAATCGATCGTGTTAATTAAGAAAAAATTAGTTCATCGCGGCGGCAAATCGTCGCGCGTCGTTAGATTTCTTGCGAGTGCAGCATTCTTGCCGGCGCTCGTGAGCACTACACAAACAACGAAATAAGCAATTTTTAATATTTTTGTCAACTTTGTTTATTACAAACATGAAGTACAATTCGTACTTCGAAATGAGGAACTTTTTAAAATAAAGTTAAATATAGCAACAGGAATTAGGAGCGAAACGCAGCTATTTTGGACAGTTTCTAAAAACCCATTAAATATCAATTTTCCTTAGATTCCAAAGTCTATTGCTATATTTTCATCATCCTGTTCGGGTTTTTTTGTGTCTCGACTTGCTGTCGCCGCGCCGCCGCGACAATCACGCTTTCATAATTATTATAATAAGATGCCACATTTTCCACAATTTTCATCATGTCAACAAAAAATTTCGTGAAATAAGCTTCGCTGTGCGTATATTGAAGCAAATCGAAATCTTTTTTCACTATATTTTGAGATTGGTACGAACGAATCGTAGTTAGTCCCGATAGAGATGAATTAATGTATGAAAATACAGGATTTCTTGCTGAAAGAAAGATTTTCCAGTAAAGATATCCCACAATTGGAAAGAGAAATATAATTTGCCAATTTATGATCATAATTAGCACGACTACCCCGATCGTGATAGAGAAGATCTGAACCGTCTCGATCATAATATCAGGCCAGACTTGATCGATAACGAAAACATCCTTCGAGAAGCGATTTATTATACGTCCTGCGTCGGATAATTTGAATCAATTTTTCCTATCCATTTCGTTACATTTTTGAAACTTGTTTCTCGTTTTACCTGCGCGGTTTGTGTCAAAAAACCGCATCGGAGCTTTCAGAAGATTAGAGAACATGGAATTGTGCAAATTCTTACTAGCCCTTATGCACACTCCATAAAGTAGAACATTCTTTATCACAGCCGTTATTAGATGAGACATAACTAAAAACCCGTATATCCACAGGGCTTTTTCTGACGACAAATACTTCGATTCCGAGCTGAAAAATCCGTCCATAAAATCGCTAGTTGCGTTTCTACCAATAATTATCTCAGGTACGACCGTTGTCATGCCGAGAGCCGTTGAATTGGAAAAGTTCTCTTCAGCCTTTGAAGCATTGAATAGTATATTACACGTCTAGTGGCGAATGGCGGCGATTTCTGACGAGTGTGAATTTGCTGCCCGAGCGAAGCGAGGGTGGCAATCACACGAGTCAGAAGTCGCGACATTCGTCACAAGTCATGTAC
>JABFQM010001688.1:0-19327 GCA_022816865.1 Zelostemma sp. ZL-2020
GATGTTTTTGTGATTTTCGATAGAAATATGTTTTTAGCACGAATTTTCAGGTCTAATCGACACAGGAAATGATTTTTATGGTCAAGTAATTATGATTTATCAATGAATCAAGACACTGGCCATTACTGGAGCATTTACCTTACATCAACATTTGATTAATTAAAAAATTCGGATCCCTTTTTGAAATTTTCGTGACAAATAAATTGTCATCGATCAACTGATATTAGCATTTGTATCGTTTTTCGGAAAATTGCGGTAGTGTTTTGTTGCAGTCGATCTCCCCAAGTTACAGAAGTTTCAAGCGCCGCGTCAGTGGCGCGCTGGACGAATTCATAGCATCCCATTTGCTCCGGCCCAAGCAGCCTCGTTTCGTCTTTGTTGAATAATTAGCCAACATCGCGCCGTCGGCCGTGTTCGCGATCATACGCTCGTCGCTCCGCGGAGGCATTTTCAAACGTAGCATATTTTAAATTATTTTCGAGCTGTTTAAAGTGTGCTTGAATGCATTTTGCCAGTTAATGAAAAACAGAAGTCAAAAATGGTAAAGACGAAGTTGGCGGGATTCAAAAACGCGGTGCCGGTGAGTCTTGAGTTTACACATTTTCATCTCGATGTATTTACATTAACATGACCTGACCAAATGCCGTATTGTTAATTAAACAAATTAAAATATGTTTAATTGCCGTATGTTAAAATCTGAGAAAAAATCGGCACGTTTATCACAACAAAAACAATGTGCGCAAGTCGCTGTTTCAAATTGTAACAAGAGCTTGTTACAACGCTTATAGGTTATATTTATCGAGGTTTCTTTGATAAATTCATATGACATGGGAATCACTGGAATGAGAATATATACGATTTCTCTTATTCGGGATTACTTTTGTTTGAACAGATCTCAGGTTTGCCAACGTGTTTCTTGATAACAATGTATATATATTGTACTTGCAGTAACGTAACTTAAAGGGTTCAACAAATTACGTTCGGAAACATTTGGAAAGCTCGACCTTCGTTGAAAACTTCGTGTTTGATAATTTAATTGTCGTTCGGAAAAAGTTTGAGCGTTCGTACTATTTTTTATAATGTTCAGCCTGATCTTTTCATTAAACAAGAAATAATATCGATCTTTTACCAGAGTTCTCGGGAATTTTCGGAAATGAAACGTTTAGCAGTTGTTTACGGAGTTTTTTCGTCTTTGCTCCTTTTCTAAGAACTGGTGCTTAGTTTTTAGAAACTTTCTGGGTTCGTTCTTGGGCTTATTCTGCGAAGCCGAAAAGCAAAGAATCTTCGAATATATACTGGGAAACGTGATCGAGTTCGCGGAAAAAAGCGCAGCAGAACAAAACAAGAGCGGTTCCTCGATCTGATAATCGATTCTTCTGATACATCCTTTGTTTTTTTTTTAATTACACGCGATTCAGGACGTTCGAAAGAAGTGGCAAAATTTGAAGATAATTTTTTTAATCCTCATTACGTGGGGGAGAAATAGAAATTACAGAAACATTATTCTGGTTACTCAGAATTATTAATTGGAGAAAAATTATGATATCGACGTTTATGCTAAAGTTCTCGGAATTGTTTGCTTTCCAAGAATGGATTCCGGGTTTGTTCAAGTTTAATCTGCAAAACAAAACAATATTGAAAAAAAAAAAAAATATATGATCGAGCCTACACGAATAAAACGCTGTTTATGAAATCATAAATCGCGAAATGAAACAAAAGTGGTCCTGGATCTTACGTGCCGGCTCCTTTGATCGAGTAATTTGTTTTTTTACATTTTGAATTCTTCTAAAAAAAGTTTTGTGTATTAATTTCAACTTTCATTTATTTAAACTAGATCGAAGGTTCCCCCACCTTTCGGCTTTAAATAAACGAGAGTTTTGTGTATTTGATAACACATGAACAATTTTAAATTCAATTGAAAGTCGACTTGAAAAGAATGTAAACCCACAATACTGTACAAAACATATTTATTCGATAATTCATAATTATACATACAATATTCAACTAACAATTTTCATCGCACACCACTACTTTATCCATTTTTTGAAATCTTTTATAAATATGTACAAAGACTCGCTTTTGACATCGAGGAATATAATCGCTAAAACTAATAGACTTTTCATAAATTTTGCATAGTCTCATAAAGTCGTTGATATTCAATAATCTCAAGTTTTTTCCGCCCTTATAATTTTTTACACGAAACGTGTTCAGATTGCGCGCGATAAAATTTTCCATTAATTCCTTGGTACGCAGCATTGGGACATACAAAAATAAAAGTATTCGAATATTGAGATCTAGCTCCATTCACGAACCCAATACAAAGCGTTCTAGTCTTGGAATTCTTTCAAAAATATCGTATTTACAGGTGATCGTGTCACGAGAAAATTTTTGTTTTCTATCGGCAGCCTTTTTATACATATAAAAGCACAATTTATATCGTCCGTAAATTAATATTAAATTAATGTTTTCCATCAATCGATTAAAAATATTGCTCAATTAAAATAGACTTTACTCACACACATTTTTATTATAAATGATTAGACGATAATTAATATTGTATATAACACACAACTTATATTTCCATTCGTAATGTAAACTTTTCCCAAACTCAGTGCAATTATAATCAATGGAAAATTGTTCAAAAATTGTTATTAACAAATTTATACTTTGCAATTGCAAGCACATTTATCGTACATTAATACTATAAACGATACACACGAAATTATCTTCAAGCATGTCGATGTGTATGCACAACTTTAATTTAAAATTCATATTTTGCATCACTTGAAAGCATAAAGACAGCTTCTACATTTTATCATACAATGGATTGCAGTTTTTTTCAGTTGACCTCAACTCTAAAAGTATAAAATCCTAGCACTTTGTAATACGCGCAGATTCAGTCGAAGAGAACAAAAGAATAACCTTTCAGTCTTTTCTTGCCAATGAGCTCAACTACTACAAAATAATAATGCCCTGTGCATGTTATCTTAACTTTCAACTTTCACAAAGTCTGTCATGATTTTCTGGATTTTCGATATGTTTAATACTAAAGTTTAAAATTTACAAGAAACAAATTCAGGACTGTCAAATTTCAAACGCGGTGTACGAATCAAGACATAAGTACTACAAATAAATGACATTAAAACGACGACTGATCGAATTTCCAACCAGTAAAAGCATTTTTCTCGGGATTGATCTTAAAACAATCTTTTCTTATATATCTATACGAGGTCTGTACTGTAACCTCAAGGGCGGGTCCCGAAACCTCCATCTCGTCACGTAAACAAATTTCAGAGTGTGATCTTTCCCCAGTAACTCGTTGTTACATAAAATATCGATCTGAAACGGTGCAATACATTTTAGTTTACATTTTTTTAAAATTTCCCCAAAATTCGCGGGAAAGCAAACTCACATCTTTGTACTTCTCCAAGCCGTTAAGTACTTTTTTGGCTATGAATTTCTTGAGGTGCGTAATCGTGGCCTGCGCCGAGCACCTGATGAACCTACGCTTCAGGGTCTTCAAGCTCGTGCTCATGCACTCCAAACAAACGTTGACTTGCTCGTCGGTTCGGTGATAATCGGCCTCCGCGTGCGCGTCCGCCGCTGACTTTTCGTCCTCCACGTCCCCTACATTTGGCAAAATGTCTTTGGGGCAAGGCAGATTCTTTAACCTATAAAATTCCCTCTCCCTTTTGATTTCATCTGAAAAAAACAACAAATTATTAAATCATGAATTTTTGATGTATTGATGCTTTGATTGTCGTCCTTACTTTCTTGCAGGTCAGGAACTAATTTGTAAACAATATCTTGCATCGTTCTGTCGAAACTGATGTATTGTAGGGGATGTGACTGGTGAATGACGATTTGGCACGTTGGACATGTGTGCTTTTCCTCCAAATGCTTGACTAAGCAGCTCTTGCAGAACGTGTGTAGGCACTCGGTTACAGTGGTCGCGTCGATTAAGTAACCCCGACATATTTTACATGTTATGTGACTGTTCAAAGTCTTTAGCTTTATCCGTCTCTCCATCTCACCCGTGAGCACCATTTATCTCGAATTCCAGTGCCTGCGCAATCATATTTCGGTTCGCGTTATTATTTTTACGATAATTCCAGCCGGGCTTTCATTACATCGAAAGGAAATTGTCAAATGTCATTTGACAATACGAGCTCGATCTAATGGTTTCGATAAATGTATGGTATTTTCGAATTTGGGAATATTTGGGAAAAGAACAAGCTTGCGAGGGTTTTGAGGAAAAATGGGCTGGGTGAAGAGGGTCGGAATTAGGGAAAAGATATCAACATGTTGTGGTTTTATCGAAGTGGGTTATTCCTAACCTTTGTTTCGGTATCAACGACTCTGCAGCGCTCACTCGTGATGCACCATCGTATATTTGGGGTGAATTTTCGCGTTTCTTGCGAATATCTGGTACATTGCACGTACAGTCTTATCAAGGAAATTAAGTTTTCTAATTAAATTCGAGAAAAAATAACTCGCAAACGTAGCACAAATGACAACAAAAATGATTGACTGCAGCGTTGTACGTGGCGGAATCAATGAACTGACACGAGTGCTGCTTCGTGGCGCCCTCTGGCAGTAGAAATGTCAATTAGTGCATTTGAAACGGAGTTTCGAAGTAATATTTTGTTCCTCGACTTTTATTAAATTCGCTAAGAAATTTAATTAAAAAAACAACTACGTCGTGGTAAAAATTACAAGTGATAAAAAAACTTACAAAGGAATACAAAAAAACCCAAAATATAGGATTGATTACGGAATTACAACAAATTGTATTATTGCTTTCAGTGCTTTTCTGTACGTTTTAAAATTCTCGATGGTTCTTTATTTTTATTACATTTGTTTCAATTAATTATAAAAACCAATCAATCGATTTGTCATCAATCAAAACGAGTTGTTTTTGTCAATGAATCGAAACAAAAAATAATTCAATCAATTAATTAATCGTACGGCTCTAATATTAAAAAACAATGGAAAATTATTTATGTTTTGTTAAAAAAATGTGACCTCAAAAGTGCATTATTATTAATTCAATAAGATTTAATTTTGTTTGATACAATTTAAAACGTTTAATCATTATCAGAATACAATATTCTTGTAATTTTCCAAAAAAATATTTCGAAACAATGAACAGAAATTATTGCGAGTGTCCCAAATTTTTTTATATCGCGTAATTTGTTGGGAGAGTTTAAAGGGATGCAAACAAAACTTGCAAGACGTATTTATTTGATACAAATCGGATTTACTTTCGCCTAACTCAGTACAATTTCATTTAAATGCTGCATTACTGGCTAGTTTAAGTTGTAATCGCTAGTTATAATTTTGGTATACTGTACACATTTACTTGCTCTCTTTAATTATACACATTTACGTGATATTTACAATATTTCCTACATCTCTCAATCATATCCAACACTTTGTACAAGTACAAGCTTTGTTTAAATCTCACGATCCATTTGCAGCTTTTTATAATGTAACGTTACTTACAGCACAAAGAATAAAGTATTGACGGTATTATAAGTAAAAAAAGTGATCATTACAAAATTGTCGTGAGTATTTTACAAAATAAATTATCTAAAACTACTTTAGATTAAAAACTGGATTTATACATTTTAGTCTATCGAGTTCATCCGTGCAAAAAATCATTATTCGTCTGTTAAACCTTTAAAAAAATCAGAAGATGCGCTTATCTGAATTTCGCTAATCAAAACGGAAAACAATCGACTATACTAAAATCTCTTAATTTCAAGTGTTAACAGTGTAACTTCGTGAAAAACACAATTTTTTAATACTCATCCATATAATACAAAGCAGAATTTTGATACAATCAACTAAACTACAACTAAAGATTTTAATTCTACTTACTTGCGATCATTAATTTTATACAAAAATACAAGATAATAAATTGACTAGTTGTAAACACAATATCATGGTGTAAATCAACGTTTAACAAAGAATTCTCGGGCTGCTTTTTTATCAACAATCATTTGCCGAATTATAGTTTTTACTGAATTAAAAAATTTGGAAAATCGAATGAATTATTTTCCTAATTTCTAAAACTTAACATAAATATGCTACGATTCCTCGCATATTTGTTGTACTTATGTATTGTCATCTGTCCCAATTTGCCTAAATTGTTTAATTGTAATTTGTGGCACAGTCTTTCGAAATTCACCACTTACGAATACCCCATTTTCAAAAAATATTCTCCATTCGAATTCGCCTCAAATGTTCACCTCTTAATCCTACGGGAGACATGACTTTACAAAAATATTTGTGTCGCTCAAAAAAATAGTAACATCTATTAACATTTTTCACACTTTTTTGCGTTTTTGTTTTCCGCCTCCTCTTACATTTCGCATGAGTCAATTAGTAAATACTGTCATATCATTTGGTGTGTTTCTACGCTCTTATCGATTCAAATGTAAATCACATTTTCTTCTCTCCGGCGTTTAGGTCTTAGTTATTTTCTCGCACATTCGACTCTCGCCTTTGTCCGTCCCTTGAGAATCAAGGCACTGTTTTTAAAAGTACTTGGAAACATTTCATAATAAATATGGAAATTTCTCCTCTCCATCGTAGTCCTCGGCATCGCTCGACTCCTGACTCGATGGCGGCGTGTCCAATTGCGGTAATCCGAGGTCCAAATATTCCTATGAAAATTCGAACATTACATTCTCCTCCCAAGACCATTCAGTTCATTCAAAAGTGCCAGAAAATCTACCTCGTTCGCAGTGACCGTTAATATCCTGTCGATTTCTTCGACCAGTTCGCTGAACATTGGTCTTTCGTTCGGTTGATAGCTCCAACAATCCCTCATAAGCATATATCTGAAACGAAACAACGTCGAATAGGAAAACTTCAACTACAACTTTTCACAGAATGAAGATGCGTACATTTCCATTGAGCAACAGGGCGGTTTGTCCATTCGGTGCCCAGTTCTGAGCAGCTGGAACAACTTTTCTAGCGAGGGTACAGACGGGTACGGTGTGCCGCCCAAGGTCATGATTTCCCACAACAGAATCCCATACGACCATCTGAGAAACGAAAGAATCTCGTTAAAACATGCTTCAAATCGATGGATGTGGAGCAGTTGGAAGATTGAGGAAATTACGTGATCAAAGCCGCGCAAAGGCTAATAAAATAATCGTAATGAAGCGCGTTTCGTCGAAGACGCGGCATGTTATTTAAAGTGATAATGTCGCGCACTTACACGTCGGACTGAGTGGTGTAGACCCGATGAAAGAGAGCCTCCGGGGCCATCCATTTGACTGGCAGCCTGCCATCCGTTGTCTTTCTGTAGTAGTCATGGCAGTGAATGTCTCTGGCCAGGCCGAAGTCGGCTATCTTTAAAACGTATTCGTCGCTGACGAGGACGTTCCTCGCGGCCAAATCCCTGTGGATGCATCTCCGGCTCGCCAGGTATTCCATGCCTCGCGCTACTTGATACGCGAAAGACACCAGGTCTTTCTGGGTCAGCGTCTTCTTTTCCTTCTGCTCCTGATCGATGGTCGGCTCATAGCCCGAGGAAGGTCTGTGATTCCTAAGGAAATCGCGCAGGTTTCCATGCGGCGCGAACTCCACGATCACGTAGAGCGGTCCTCCCTGCGTGCACGCGCCCAGAAGGTTGATTATGTTCACGTGCTTCCCGATCATCTTCATCATTTCCATCTCGGACACGAGATCCATCATTTCGGAATCGGTGTGGCCCTCTGGAAAGATTGGTTCGATAAATCAGGATTCTTTGGAAGCTTGTTCTTCCGCTTGACTTACCTTTCAACATTTTGACAGCTACTACGCAAGGTATTCCAGGCTTTCCAGTGTTCGTCTTGGCTTTGATAACTTTGCCGAAGGCGCCTTCTCCCAGAGTATTGCTCAGGATCAGATGCTCCCTAGCCAACTCCCAGGCACTATCCAGCGGCAGTTCGTACTCGGATATGCTTCCACCGTTGCTGTCCTCCGTCGTCACCGTCGATTTTTGTTTCTCTATCTTCACGATGGGCATCAGTAACGGTTCCTGGACGTTCTGTCCGTTCGCCAGGCTTTGTTTCTCAACGATGACCTTTTTGGTCCATTGAGTAACGACGGCTGCGCGCGCGGTTTCGATAGCCATCAGCTTCTTCATCCTTTCGCTCTTCAGGCGCTTGAGGAACCAGAGAACCAGGCCCAAACAACCCGCGCAAAAGGCGATCATTACTCCGGACACGATAAAAAGCATCGCTGTTTGTGGTAGCGCTGTTAGAGGTATTCGTTGTTCGTCCAAAGCTGGGAATCAAAAAGCGTTTAATTCGATTGCTTTTTTTTCATCCTGAGCAATACTCACAATCTACAACTCGGAGATAAGCACTGCTGAAGGTGTGGCCCAGATTGTTCTGAGCAATACAAGTGTACCAGCCTTCGTCTTTTTCCGTTACGTTGAACAGCGTCAGAACTTCCGGATTATCAGCTGCCCCAGCCTAGGATGGAACCATTTCAAATCTCAATGTCAACTCCGATATTCCAGTCTTAACGAAGTGGAAATGATGTTTTTATCATGGTTAGAGCATTTTTCCACGTCGTTTGTTAGGTGGCACACTCCTTCAAAAATGTTACTGGCGTTTTTCATGCATTGCTACGAGAGTTAGTCGACGTGAATGACACATAAATGGATCATGTATGGATCAAAGTACCGTCAGCAAAGCATTCCAAATCTGGGAGTACATGAAAAACAAGCAATGAATTAGCAAGCAGAACAACGCGCCCACCTTGGTCTCGACCCTTAAGCTTTGGTTGGTTTGGTTGACGGTATCAAAGGAAGCGTGGTAGCCGTGATACCATTCTTGATGATGGTGCGCATCCGAAAGGAGTTCACAGGTCATGTTAACGGTGCTTCCTATCAGCGCAGTCGTGTTCGCGGGTGCTCTCGTCAGAACCGGCCGGTGCTTCAGACCCTCTATAGAAAGAGACCCAACCACCATTTTTGACAGGATTCTCACAGCGAGAAATAGAAATACTTAAGAACTAGACACAAAAGGAGGGTTACGGAAGTGGATTTTCTTGACATTTCGTCGCTCGAGTGTTAAAACTTCCACAGTGTCAAAGAACCCAGTCAGGAAAGAGTCTGTAGATGAGTAAGAAAAGCTATGAAGAATCAAGCAACTTCGATAAGAAAAAACTGGGACGACGGAGTCTCCAGTTTCTTCTTATTCTCTGCCGAAAAATCTTCGAACCTCCTGGGAAATCTGCTTGACCTGCGACACCTTCACCTTTGAACGAAGTGATGGATAGTTGAAATTAAGAAGCTGAATTGTCTTTTACTGAAATAATACCAGATAGCCAGAGCGTGATACACATGTAAGGAATGAAATTAATATGACAGTGTCCAGGAACTTCCACCGAAGCTAATAGTGGATGTACCTGGAGCAGAGTTCCGTTCGGTGTGTTGTTCTGGTCCCTTGGGTACTCATCTACCCTAACCCACTGCATGAAGGGTTCTAGATCCGATACAATCGGGCATTTAAATGTCACAGTACTGTTTATCAAAGCCGTCACGTTCTTAGGGAAGTCCATGTTGATATATGGCTTGTGTGGAAACCTCTCTAAATTTGTGTAGGTCGCACAAGTTAAAACAACGTTTGCGTCGCACGATTCGTTGGTTTTGGTTCATATAAATGTTGACTCACCTATAACTTCGACCTTGAAAGTGTGACTGATGCAGCTCAAGTAGTTGCAGACGATGCAAGTGTAGTTCCCGCTGTCTTGGATGACGATGTCTTCCAAGCGCAGGGTCCATTTGTTCCTTATGACAGTTCCGAGCATTCTTTTCGGCTCCTCGTTGTTCTTGAGCCAAGTTATATTCGGCCCGGGATTGCCAATGGCTGGACATCTGAGTCTGACCATGTTTCCGGCCGGTTTTACAACCGATCCGTGCATCTCGTCTGTTTTGTTGAACATTGGTGGACTCTCCGGCGCGGTCGCGTTATGCTCGCCCGCATTCTCGTTACCGTCTTTCTCGTTCTCGCCTTTTTCGTTGTCGAGGTCGGCTTCCAAATGAAGGGATCGTATTTCGGGAACGTCTTTACCGATAACGATTGAAATTGCACATTTTTAGAAAAAAGATACGCAGTTTCTAAACAAACTACAATTTGTTTTACTGATAATGTCGTTTCGTGCTTTTTTGGTAGAGTAATTATAGGGAAATTTAAATCTTTATCGTACTTACTTCGAGTTTCGATGTCCAGTTCATTGGTTTCTTCGTCGGGTCTGAGGGCACCAAGGACATCACCCAGTCCCATATTTTCGTCTTGAAATTCGTCGTTTTGCAGTTGCTCAACGCGAATCGAAATGTTTCGCCATTCGAGAAGTGACGGGGTTTTTAGAAGACATCCATAGACGCCACCGTCACTCAGCTCCACTCGCTTGAACCTCAAGATTTGTCTCATTGAGCGGACCCTTGGAACAGGGGGGTGAAATACATCGTTTTCCCTGTACCACGTGGTCGTCGCGTCCGAGTCCGTTGTACATCTTAGGTTCAATTTTTCGCCGAGCGTTACCGTTATATCGGAATCACTTGTGTCTGTAAAAATAAAAAAAAGACAAACTCAATTCAAGTCTTTTTCGGAGATATTTAAAGCGTAATCCTTTGTTTAATAGTTTCTCTCACACCACGACAATATCTTGAACGAATCACGAATCACCGAGACTCGCGCGGCTTTGCCGCAAAGTTATGCAGTATAGTGCAAATTACGAGCGTGTAATTTCATTTTACCGCGTTGCCTTTTCGCCGAAAGCGGTCAGAAACATAAAATTTTGCATTCCCACAATAAATGCTTTATTGCTTAATAAATTTCTGATTATTCAAAAATACGACATTTTATACACTACAAATTAATACGAAGAAAATGAGAGAGTGTCTTAAAAAGCAATAGTTTATAATTTAATTGTTTTACAAGTATAGAAATATTCTATTATGATATAACGTTTAAAGGTTTGCCAAACAAAGTTATTATTTATTGAATTAAAAATCTCCCAAAGTGAAATTTTTGATTACATTTTTCTTGTTTTGTTTAAATGTGTTTGTTTCGGAAGAAATACTAGGTCAAACGCGATTTATTAATGTTATGTAAAGTCATACGACACAGTGGAAATTCCGAGCGTGTAATTTCATTTTATAGCATCACTTTTTCATTCCCACAATCCTAAATGCTTTATTGCTCAATAAACTTATAATTCTTGCAGATTTAGTAAAACATTTAATACTCCAAGTTTTTTTTAAACAAACTGAGAGAGAGTGCCTTAGGAAACAACAATTTTTATATTCAATATGATAAAAACACAGAAATGTTCTACTGCGATGTGTGAAATGAAGAAAGTTCATAAAAGAGAAATATTTTTTCAAAAGTGATCAGATTTATTTTGTCACCTAAAAATCGGAAAAATAAAAATATCGAAAAGGATATGCAATGAAATGAGCATTCGAATTTAGAGCAATGTTAGTATGTCTTTCGAGCGTCCTCGAAAATGCACGCGGCGAAATTATCATGCAACGCGCGTCCCAGTGTTATCCTTTTTGATACGCATCTTTCTCGCTAGTCTTCGTGCCTCTCTAATTCGTTTTCGAAAAATGCACGCGCCTTTCTATATAAGCAAACATTGAATTGTTCGTCACGTTGTCACGCGCTCCTTGCGATTCGTGATTTTCACCTCGCCAACAATGAAGAATTTATACTTTCACAGAATCGAGCCGAAAGCGCATTCCCCATACGAGATTCGACAATTAATTCGCACTCTAATCAACGTTTATTTCATCAATGGCCGTTTTACATTGTAATTTATAGCTCGGTGGCACGAATTGCGGCTCGATGAAACCGATTCCAACTGCCCATTGGCAAGTTTGCCCATTCATGAGGCCATGACTTGCCTCTCGTCTTCTGGAGTTTAGCCAGAAGTGAATCGCGACGTCCCATTCCCTTCTCGCTCCCTCGATTTCCTGTCTTCGTTTTGATTCTTGTCCCCAGAATGCACTCGGCTAAATTTAGAGCCTCTAGGTGCCACTGCGGCTAACCTCGGGTTCATCCAAACGAGCACCCTTCGAGCTCGTCGATTCGCTTCAGCATCCAAGAAGCCTTTTTTGCCGTTTTCCTAAATTTACCAGCTTAACGGGGCGAACGTTACATTCCCTAAACACATAAAATACCACCGTAACGGTTACGGGGTAAAAATAACCGCTCCGTACGCGAAATTCAATCGGAGCTAAGTTTTCACGGCTCGAGTAATTGAGGAACGAATTTCGCAGCCTCCCATTGACGCCGTTTTTAGCTTATTCGGAGTGGAATATGTCTTTCCGATACCGTTTCGTCTCGTCTCTAAACATCCCGCGCTTGTCTCGGTCGCAGGAAAGCATTGTTTGACGGAGGAAATTCGATCGAGTTTATTGTATTTCGACAAACGCGACGCTTCCTTCTTCCTCCGGAAACAAACAATCCGAGTCATCTGCGATACACGTGGGACACTTATTTCGATCCCTCTCGTTTCTGTTGACGTGATCGAAAGCGCTGCGTATTTAAAACGTAACGATTTACGTTTTCGGGTCTCCCGAACGAGAGTTTTTATTTCGCTCGTATAAGAGATCACTTGGAATAATATAATTGCTGTTCGGGGCAAAAAATTGATGACAAAAAGGGTCAAAGCGACGACCGGGAGAAACATGAGAACCGTGGTCCGGTATTTTTATGCTGGACTTGCGAATACTTGGTGAATCTTTTTGTCAATAAGGTTCGTCTATCCGAAATGAACTCGAACGATGATGGCACGAACCATCTGGCCAATAACAGATGCCAGGAATAGCGCTTTTCGAAAGCTGCTTTTGCGCGGGCTAATGCATTTTCTTCCAAACGTACGCTCGTCATAATTCGTTCAAAATCGCGGATTTCATAACGTCGGCGATACGCGAAAATAATTTTTTGCGGATCTTGCAAACTCTGGGTTTCGGTAGTATCGGCAAAGCGTGCTGCCTCGAAGGACATCGCGACCGTTGCAATATTTATTTCCACATGTCACCGTATGACGAGCGCGGTCTAAGCAACGCCATGACGTTTTGTGAATATCGAGATTCCTCGAAGTCTATATGTCCATCGCGAAAGCTTTGAAAGTAACGAGGGTTCGGGGTTCTTCCCTGAAAGTCGGTACCTTTTGCTTTCGTTAAAGAATAACATCGACGTACCCAAAAGAAACCGTTTCATTTCACGAATAACCCGCGTGAAAAATGCGTTGGAAGATGTTTTAATGCATCCGGTAATCATTGTTTTCAGGAGCCTAGAATAAGGCGTTCTCGTCGTAAAAAAGTAATCGAACGATGGGCGAAGGGGAATGTCTGGTTGTGGATCTGTGCGGAGGATTTGGGACTGGTCGAATCTCCTCCGGCCAAAGTGCCGGTCGAAGTCGAGCAGAAACAACCTGGAAAAGGTTACAATGGTTATCGTTACCCCGAGAACTTGGACGAAGCGACCGACTTCGAAGACTCGTATTCTCAAGAAAACGAACTGGGGCTCAATGGCGAAGACAAACATTCATCAAATTTCTCGTCGTTTCAAAGCGACTCCTCGGATAGCGATGATGGCGTGGTTTGCGAGGAAGATGTGCCGATGGAACTGGACACTTGCGAGGAAAACATGGCGATTCAAAGCAGGGAATGTTCGCAGGTCGTAGCGAGTTCTCCTGGAACCTCCCGCGCTCGTGACTTCATTGACGGGAATGACGACTTGATGGGTTCCGGAGTAGACGACAGTTTTAGCGATACTTCTGGAAGCAGAAATGATGAACTCGATAGCGACGAATTCCCAGGAGATAACGACACCTCGCCTGATTTCGAGCCAGGTATAAAACCGGTGGTGGTGGAAACTTCAAGAGTGGGAAAGAAGAGGAGAGGACATAGAGTAAAACGCAGGACTCGCCGTCCTCCTCCTCCGCCACCTCCCCCTGCGACGAGAAAATCTTTGAGAACTTCGAAACCTCGGGACCGCGATGCAATGTTTGATTTTACCCCGGACCGGGCGGAAAAAAGTAAAAAGAAAATGGAGAAGGAGGTGAAAATCAAAAAGGAAGCGACCCTTGAGAAAATTGAGGACGATTCCGCTTCCTCCAAAAATGAAAGCGATTCCGCCTCTTTTAAAAATGAAAACGATCCCGCCTCTTTCAAAAATGAAAGCGATCTCGCCTCTCCCAAAAATGACAGCGATTCCATCTCTTGTAAAAATGACAGCGACTCTATGAAGAAGAAAAGAGACCCTTTGAATTACGTGGACAAATCGTACAAGGGCATCAACAAAATAGAATTGCAGCAGCAATTATACGAAGAAAGTTTATCTCGATGCAACACCGTGGAAGGTCGAGTGACTAGAAGAGTCGTGAAAGAAATCATAGGAGATAATCAGGAAACGCAGACGGTCAAGAAAGAAGCTACTGCAAAGAAGTGCGACAGCGTCGTCGCGGCACTCAAGTTCCACAAAGGACAAATTGTCTGGGGCAATTGTCAAGGATGGTGGCCAGGTGAGGCAACTTTTCATTGCATCGGGGTTGCTACACGATCTGCGAAACGTTATGAAAAATCACTATTTGATACCAAAGTTTTCCTGATTTTCGGATGTACAAAATTGTCTTTTCGGGGGTAATTTTTGTATCGAGATTTTGGAATGTTACTTAATTTTGTAATATCTTTTGAAATTATATCTCCATTTATTTGGTTACAATGTTGCAATCATATTGTTTGCATACAAATTTTCATTGAGTTTTGGAAAATTTTGCCATTGTGTAACAAAACCCGATTTTCGGCACATGTAAATGCAAGTGGAAACCCTGATCAGTTGTTTTTCGAATCATTGTTGCTAAAACTGAATCACTTTTGTAGCTCTGGTCATCGATCCTGAAGAAGTAGGCATGGTCATAACGGAACCTGGATGTCTTTGGGTTTTTTGGATAGGAGAAAATCAAATAACACAGGTAAAGTAAAAAAATGCACGGCTTTTAAAAACTGAGTATCTGACCAACGAAAATTCCAGTTGAATGCCCAAACCCAAATTCAGCCTTTCTCCGAGAACTTGGAGTCTCGCTTGATCAACCAGCTGAACAACCAGAAATCAAACCCAAAATATGGAGCTTGCTGTGCTGTAATAGAGGAAAGTTCAACGGTCCATTTGTTAATGTTTTTATAAAACTTGTGCTGTAATAAAAACTTTTATTTCAGTTATTTCGCACAAAGTTTCCTTCCCCTCTGACCAAACCATTTGGAAAATGGGCCGAAAAACACATAGCCACATTGAAGAACCGTGAGTCGATGCTCTCTAATTACCTCTCTTCAATCACTGAGTTTTACATGCATGACAAATTTCTTTGCCCATTTTTGCAGTTGATGAATTGAGGTATTTTCCATACCCGGAGAAAATAAACAAAAAGTTGACGGAGCTCAAGGACATCAATGCGCCAAAGACGGCAAAGTATTTGCTGAAGAAAGAAAAGCAGCAAAATGAACGTAAGATTCAACGTAGTACCCGGTTTGGCTTGAAAATGTCTCTTACAATCCATTTCTCACCAGGTACTCCAAGCCCAATTCAGTACGTCCCAGACGCCAAAGACCCCGTAACAAATGAGCCAAAAGAGGTCGCGCAAGGATTCGTGCCACTGATCGATCAAAAAATCGGTATCTTCGTCTGGGCGAAAATGATTGGACACAATTGGTGGCCTGGTAATCGAGCATTTCCTCAACTCCGAATTCAATGAAAATTTGAATAATAATTTAATTCAAAATAATTTTGCAGCGGTGGTAGTAGACTTCAAAGATGCTGGAATGCGAGAACCGAAATTCGGAAACCAGTGGATAATGTGGTACGGGGATTTCACGATGTCCGAGGTATGAATTAAACAAATATTTGCAATTAACAAATGTGATTTTGAGTATGAAATTATTTTTTTCAGGTCAGTCACAGCACGTTATGGTCCTTTACGCATGGACTGAATGAGCTGAAAGAATGTGTCGAAAAGTCGAAGAAGCAGTTCTACGTCGAAGCCATTACACGAGCATCCAAAGTACGCAGATTCCAACTCGCAAAACCACATTTTATATTTTTACGTCGAGTAATGAATTAATTTTTTATGCAGGATTTTTGCAAGCGCTACGATCAAGAAACAGATGACTGGACGATGACAAACGTCTATGATTGGCTGTCGTTGAAGGATGATTTGGACGAAAAAACGCTCCCGAGCATCGGCCCGGAAGTTGAAAACGGCAAATATCCCAAAATAATTTGGGAAAAACTTTGCCATCGCAAAATCACTTGCACCGTGAGCGGACCGCGAGAAGACACCATAAGGTCCAGCGGTAAGTTCGTTACTAAAAATGGCCTTATAATGTTTTACAAATTTCTTCATTAATTTTCAGAGGCCTTGCGTAAAGTGAAAAAAGGTGAACTGAGCATCAACGATTTGTGCCTGGGATGTTTGGATGAAAACTCCGAAAGTGGCATGGAACATCCGTTTTTCGATGGCAAGATGTGCAAAGAATGCACGGTACAAGTTTTAAATAATTATGCGCTTTTCTGAACATTTATTTTTCTGCATTTTGTAACATTTTCATATTATTTCAGGACGACTATGTACCAACGATTTTCAGCTTCGGGGAAGACGGAAAATGCGTTAGTATTTTGAAATCAAAAATTCCGTGTTTTGAAATTGATGCAATTTTTATACTTTGGTTTAATTTTTTAGTATCATTGCTCGCTCTGCGGCGGGTCCGGTGTGGTGGCGATGTGTTCGACTCCAGATTGTCCACTGTAAGTGTACAATGTTTCAGATGAAATGGGAAAACTTGATTTATTTTTCATTTTAATGACGTCGCAATTAAATGCATTTTCCAGTGTTTTCTGCACCGCCTGCTTAAAGTACTTGATCGCTCCGGAATTTTATAAGGATTTGATGGCTCAAGATCCCTGGAATTGTTTCTTCTGCGAGGACAATTCCAAACAAATGGAACGTGGTCTAGTTAAACCGCGACCCGATTCCGAGGAAAGAAGCAGATCGCTGTTTCACGCAACCCACAATGAGACATTTACCCCCTCGCTGAACCCCGATGGTAGCAAGAGAAAAATTCAAGTACTTTCTCTTTTCGATGGCATCTCAACGGGTACGAAAACTTCCAGTTTCTGTTTCACTTAGCCATGCTTCAACTTCCCCCAATAATTTTCCATATTTTTCAACAGGACTTTTGGCTTTGGAAAAAGTGGGATTCGATATAAATTTCTATATCGCAAGCGAAATTGATCCGGACGCGATTAAAGTCAGCCAAATGAATTATCCTTTCAACATCAGACGTCTCGATGACGTGCGAGATATAACTGAGGAAGTATTAAAGGAAATGGGTCCAATAGATCTCCTAATTGGCGGATCGCCGTGTAACGATTTAAGCATTGCAAATCCTCATCGAAAAGGGCTCAATGGTAAAAATTAAACTTAAGTTACGAAACGTACAAATTACTTAAAATGCACTCTTTTTTTTCAGATGCGACTGGCACGGGAATTCTCTTCTACGAATACCTGAGAATCAAAAATACGTTGGAGACGTTGTACAAAGACCACCATTTATTTTGGCTGTTTGAAAACGTCGCATCGATGCCTGCTATATACAGGAATACCATATCCGAGTAATATATTTTTCAAATTTCTATTTAACTGATTTTTCAGCGAAAATCAAATGATTATCAACTTTTTTGTTTCAGGTGTTTTGGCCAGGATCCAGATATCATTGATTCGGCTCAATTTTCTGCCATGCATAGGCCAAGGCTCTACTGGAATAATCTGCCAGCGGGCTTGGCTTCTTCTTCTTCTCCGGATCTTCAAGATATGTTGGATCCACACTGCGGCCGCTCAGCATTGGTGAAGAAAATTCGCACCGTAACCACGTGCAGCAATTCTTTGCGGGAAGGTAAATCTAGTTGGGATATTTTAGTGATGTAAAAAAAACAATTGTTTAAAATTATATTTTATTTCTAGGAAAACGACACAGTTTAAAGCCGATCATGATGAATGGTCAATATGATGTTCTACGAGTATCAGAGCTAGAACGAATTTTTGGATTTCCTCGTCACTTCACCGATGCGAATCTCAGCCAAACAAAGCGTTTAAAAGTACTCGGTAGGGCGTGGAGCGTTCCGACCATCTGCGCAATGCTGCAACCATTGTGCAATTTTTTTAAAACTAAAAATGACCAGTGATCGTTTTTTTTTCTTTTGATCTCTATCGTGTTCAAGAAATGTCCAACTCGGACTGATCTTGATCCATATTACTTTCATAATAATAAACAGTTTATTGATCATTTTTTATTCAGAAATCTATCGAAGATATTTTAGATTGCTTTTATCGCGATCGATTCTTTCGACTTGAAATCTCTTAGAATGTATGATCTAGTTTTGTTTTCCTTTTTGGATTTTATGGTTGATTTCTACATCATGATCCAATTAATTTGAAAATACAAAATATTTATGTTTGCTTGATTTGATTTGAATAAACTTACATTTTATTGTAAGACATATATTATAGGAAAAAAGAACTGACAAAAGAATAGTCCGAGGTTTGGAATTTTTTCCTACTATTAGAATAAGATTAAATGTTAAAAAAATTGATAGTTTTTACTTGCAAAGATTATACGTACTGCCAATGTACATAGCACATATCAATCTAGAAGAAAAATTTATATCACTTTATAGCAAAGATATTTTGCATCTCACAATGATTCAGTACAAACTACAAAAGTAAGAAAACAGCGTTTGTTGTAACTGTAATAACTTGAAAATTGCGTGTTTCATACACATGCGGATGTATTTTCGTATAAAGTGAGTGTATTCATCCAAAGTACGCGAGAAAAATGATAAATTATCAACCAACCATAGACAAAACTTATACCATTTCATATTGTAGTATGAAAAGCATCTACGCCATGTTTAATACGTTATATTTCGACTAAATAATGTTAATTTGCGCACAAAGTTTTATCTAACAATAAGATGTTGTGACTTTATATGTGGAAGTGGCGTTAGTTCAAGATTGAATTTTTATTATCTTTTCTACTTCTTAAGACGAGTCATTAAAGATCGAGCCAGCGGAAGTGAAAAAGTCATGGAGTTAATCCGTAGAAGGAAAATTTAACGCTCTTCGGAAATTTCGATATACTGCGCGTATTTCGAGCGACCGCGTTTGGTCTATATATAAACTGCTGCTTATGCGGCGGGCACGCGTCTCTCGTAAATTAATTGGAAAGTTTTTGCTACAATCAACGCCATTCAAC
>JABFQM010001689.1:0-19307 GCA_022816865.1 Zelostemma sp. ZL-2020
TGACCATAATTACGGTAGACAGACATTCAAGGCACAGGGCTGAGACCGTTTTATTTGCCGATCATCGGCAGACAGTATCGGGCCAGTAGTGGCCAGTTTGTTGATCACCGGCAATTTCTTTTTGGGTCGTGTTGCTAACTTTATATAAACTTATAGCAGTACATTTCCTTCTTCTTAAAATTAAAGAGGGGCCAATTTTTTGTTTGGACGAATAATAAATTAGCGGCAAAAAAGCGGCAAATTCTCCACTGTTCAGTTTATTTATATGCTGATTTTTAATGACTCTGTTTCGCTAACTTTCTATAAACTTAGCAGAGCATTGGTTTTTTTTTCAAATAAAAAAGCGGCAAATTTTTTGTTTCTACGAATAATTAGCGGCAAAAAAAAGGCAAATTCTCCACTGTTTAGTTTATTGATATGGTGATTTTTAATGGCTCTGTTTTCCTAACTTTATAAAAACTTAGCAGAACATTGCTTTGTTTCAAATAAAAAGCGGCAAATTTTTTGATTTCACGAATAATCATCGGCAAAAAAGCGGCAAATTCTCCACTGTTTAGTTTATTGATATGATGATTTTTGATGGCTCTGCCTTGCTTACTTTATATAAACTTAGCAGAACATTGCCTTCGTTTCAAAAATAAAAAAGCAGCAAATTTTTCAATTTTACGAATAATTAGCGGCAAAAAAGCGGCAAATTACTAATCTATTGAAAACCGTATAGGCCAATAGTGCTTCGCTAACTTTATGCACATACTGCAGTAACCGGTGGACAACGTGCAAGTATGGTAGAAATTGAAAGTTGGTCTTGTAAAAAATATTGCATACGTAACTGAATTTAATAAGACCAAGTTATATTAATTTACATAAGATATAATTGTAACAATATGATGACATAGTGAAAATTGTTTTTTCAAACGTTATTTTTTATAATGAAGATGATAATTATTCAGTGATAATATTAAAATATGTAACAATTCGTGTGTAAATTTTGTAAAAGATCGAGGAAAAGTTCGTAATTTTATAAATAAGTAAACAGCATTCAAAAGTAGTATTCGTGAAGCGCGTACGAGGTGACTTGATCCTACCTGATTTTCCATATTCCGCTTCTGTTTTTATTCTTTTTTTCCTGAACAAACTTTTTTTCCTTTCATTAACGGCGTAATAACACGAAAACACGTGATTTTACGAGAGCATGCCAGTTCAAACAATGCTCATCGCGCAGCCGCCACAGCTTCGCTCGCGCAGGTATAGTCAACGATTCAGAAACCTGCGCAGATCGATTACTCCGATACATCGAAAATCGAAGACACTCGAAGTATCGCACTACCGCCCGTCACCGCGATGGCGATCGTGTTGTTATCGTTCCACAAGTGACAATTTCCCCGCGACGACACATTTACACCAAGTGTCCACTTTATCGAATAACCAAAATAATCGAGCCTTTTTTCTCCACAAAATTGACACTCGGCACTAACCTCAATTCACGTGATACGCAATGAAACTCGACTCCTTATCACGAACACTCGTTTTTTTCGGCGAAAATATGAACGTGTCTCGCAGATAAACAATAGATCGACCACTTGTTTATTTGCTTTTCATATCAGTGCAGAGCGAAGTTACAATGCGATAACAATTCTTCCATGAAAACAGTTTTTTTTGTTTTTAGCAAAGACTGCGTACTTTTTATTATGACTTGCACCAGTGAATTGTCCAAATCTCGGGAGTACCACAGTTTCCGAAATTCCGTTCCTCTTCGGAAAATCGTCGTCGATGTCAATGGCTCAAGGGTAAAATATACAAAAACAATTCATTGAGCTCGAAGTTCCCTCGATACTTTTTTCTTACGAAACTTACGAAACATGGGTTTCATTTGTGATTTAATAATATTAACAATTCTCATATTTTGTCCTGAATTTCAAGGTTTTTGGCATAATCGAATAGCGATTTATCAATATGAACTGAGTTACCATGTTTTTAGTTTTTCGAAACATCGAAAAAATTAAGGTTATGGGAATTTTACGGTTCTGAATTTTTAACTTGCCAAATTCAAGTCGAGGGACAAAATTTCATGGAGAGAATTTGTGTCTCATTCGATTACCTGCAACACAGTATTTTTTAAATATATATATATTTTTTTAATGTTTATGAAATTTGCCTTCTTCAGGCGCTCGTCCCCTTATTGCATGCAGACTCTCAATTATTAATTACTAATTCATGCAGTGTTTGTTTCCGTCATTTATTACGTTCTGTTTCCCAGGGATGGAAAGTCTACGACTCGGGACCAAAAACCATAAAATCCCCATTGATTTGCCTCCCCCCCGTAAGTGGAACCGCCGACGTATTTTTCAAACAAATCCTCGGATTAGCTGCCAAAAGATACAGAATAATCTCCGTAAGCGTAACTTCAGAAACTCAAAAATCAAATCACATTTTTCAACATTTTTCCAAATTTGTTTCCCAGGTCGAACCGCCGGTTTATTGGAGCGTAAAAGAATGGTGCGAGGGTTTCAAAAAACTTTTAGATTACATGGAACTCGACAAAGTTCACCTTTTCGGAGCATCTTTAGGTGAACCAAAGTATTAATTTTCGCAACGATAATTTTGTTTTTAATACTCCTTTGTTTCATGGTGTTTTATTTTTTTCAGGGGGCTTTCTCGCGCAGAAATTCGCCGAGGAAACGTCGCGATGTCCCAGAGTCGCGTCTTTAATTCTTTGCAACACTTTCATCGACACTTCCATTTTCAATTATCACGATTCCGCGGCTCTGTACGTGTCTTTAAGTTTTTCATGGGAAAATATTCGAAATCGTTATTTTGCTTTCAGATTTTGGATCCTTCCCTCGCTGGTTTTGAAGAAGATGGTCATGGCTAATTTTTCCACCGAGAAAGTTGACGGTGGCATCATTGACGCCATTGATTTCATGGTTGAAAGAGTAAATATATTTTTTCGATTTATTTACAATTTTTTATGGGGTTGAAAATAATTGAAACAATGTTTTGTAGCTGGAGAGTTTGACCCAGACGGAATTGGCGTCGCGCCTGACGATGAACTGCGTGAATAATTACGTGTACCCTCACAAAATCTGCCACTTGCCAATCACAATAATCGACGTCTTCGACGAATACGCGCTGTCAAACATCGTCAGAGAAGAAGTGTACAAATGCTACCCAAACGCCAAATTAGGACACCTGAAAAATGGAGGCAATTTCCCGTATTTAAGCAGATCTGCTGAAGTCAATTTGCATTTGCAGGTAAATCATTACAGCGACGAATTCATGAATTCTGTTTGAATTTCTTGCTCGTTTTCAGATCCATTTGAGAGGATTCGAAGGGACGGAATTCGCGGCTTCGGAAAGAAAAATGATTCCACGTCAAGAATAATTTTATGAACTATATTTTTTACCGATTATAATTAATTTATAATTACCTTCATTATTGATTGATTTTTACACTGAAAATGTGACTCGGTTGTGTAACTTTTGCATCTTTTATCGCACATTGTAATATATTGTGAATAATTGTAATATAAAATTGTTTATTATATTTTAGAATTCACGAAAATTACTTTGAACGTCTTATTGCATAATTTTTGCTGTTGTAATTTTATTGTAAATCCTAAAAAAATTGTTCATTTTTTAGAAACTCGATTTTTTTATGTACAAATTTTGTAAATCGTGCAGAATGTAATTAAACTTTTTCACAATTTTCTTAATTGATAACAATTAAGAAAAATTTGCGCAGCCTTTTTTTATGTTTCCCTATTTCGATTTTGTTCCCATTTTAGAGGGTATCTATTTTGCAAACTTACGAAATACTGAATAATTCATCGAAAGGAAACGTTAATTCAAACAAAGGGTAAAAATATTTTAAAAAAGAAACAATTCTTTCTTAAATTTATGTATTTTTTGTTAATTAACGGTTCCTGAGCATCATAAAAAAACAAATGAGGGTCTTCTGCATTGATCCCCCAAAACAAATTTTACGAAAATTCACTTTATCGGGGAAAAAAATTAGCGGAGGAAAAATTTCCTTAACTAATTCTCCACTCAGCGGATTTTTCTTGTTATTTTTATTACTATTCAATTTTTCAAATGAAATTACGTAACTCAGCTCTAAATTAAAAAGAAATAAAAAATTAATGATTTTTTCACGAGCTTTGCAATTAAAATTTACCTGGGTTACCACGTCGAAAAAAAAAATTCCAGTCACAATCGGTGAGCTCGGCAGATTTTCCGTGAAGAGAAAGAGAGACCGTACAAACACAGAGAAGGTATCGATTCTACCTGCGTTTCTCTTTGCGATCTCAAGTTACCCGAGGGACAGAGGCTTTACCCGAGCTCGAAGTAAGTAGAAACAGTAGTACGTCCCTCCGAGAAACCACACTCGCTTTCGAAATAAAATAATTCCGAAAGTTGCCATTCCATATTCAACATCGCGACATTTCCGTCCGTGCCGTTTTAATAACCGGAAACAAATGTATTGTTGTCCCATTCACGCGACAATAGATCGATTTTTCATCGTTCGAAAGCGCCGAAAGACTGAAAATTCCGACCGCGAAAGGTTCGATAACAAACTCCTTATCTTTCTAATCGAACTCGGCTGAAAAGTTTTTTAAAATCGTAGATAAGGGCGAAACGAATCGTATTCTGCGTCGCATTTCCGAAGGTTTCATTGGTGACGATAAAAGTTTCACGTGTCGGATTTGCGAGTCGAGGAAATTTACAAACCTGACGTTCGATTCAATTGACTTCCCAGGCGAATGAGCGGAAACAAGTGTGGAATGTTTATCATGTAATTCAAAGGATATTTCAAACGTTCGATATATTTCAGTAAGCGAAGAGCGTAAGTAAAAGTATGAACGATTCATTGTTATCTCTAGAGAAATACCGATCATTGTTCTTTATCTCGCACTTTTATTCTTCGGTAATCAAACGTAATAAAGCTATTTTCAATCGTTTATAAACTTTTTGTACGTGCCAAATTTGGCGCGAAGTGAATGAATTTAAATGAAATATCTTATCGTTTCGATTAAATTTCAATCGTTAAAAAGTGATAAAACGTTCGCATTCTGGAGGAAAAAGGTTGGAAATGATTGACGCGATTGATGGCGATTCGTTAGAAGTAGACCGCAACTGTATTGCAACGACCAAACTTGTTTTATTACTTAACTAGAGTGCATCATAGTGAAAGTAAAAATCTAGAAATAGAAGGAATTGTTGCGGGAATCGACAAATATTCACGGGCTTTCAATCTAGAATCGATCTATTTTTAATCGATCGTGAATTTGACAAATTTCGCGATCTGTGGGTCGTCAAAAATTGAATCGTCATCAATTATTTTATAGGAAATTGAAACAAAGACATGGGTGTATAGAAATGACTCGACTCAAAATTTCTGACAATTGCCTGACCCAAATTTCAACTTATTACCTCGCTTTTAAAAATAAAGTTTCAATTAAGCACGATTGATGAGCTATTAATTGTTCAAAGTATGTTCCCTGGAATTTTATTTGTCCGGAAGTTATAATACAAGAGAAATCTTATCAACTTTGAACTCATTTTACCAAAACTATCGACCGTACATCAATTACTAAAAAAGCTACTCAAGAACAATTTTCAATCGAGGATCGTGGGTTATCGTAAAAAAACAATTAACAGACTATTCCGATAAAATTTTCACCGTCAATCGTGAGCAATCGTACAGCTGTGTTCCCTTCCTCGAAAGTCGGTTGATATTTTAGATTTTTAGGTCAAAAATGACCGATTTTCCGATTTTCTTACCAAAGCAGGTTGCACGATGTCGACAACGATGAACGAAAGACTTCCCTTAATCGAGAAGAAAATATCTTTTCGAACAAAAGCGGCTTACGCCCTCGGCCACGTCTTCAACGACTTGGCAGCGGCGATGTGGTTTTCCTACACGCTAATTTTCCTGCAAAGAGTGGTCTTACTCGAGCCACTGGCAGCCGGCGCTTTGTTACTCCTGGGTTCGCTTCATTAAAAATTTGTTAAACTTCAAAGAATTCATCCAAAAATAATCCTTCGCAGGACAAATCGTGGACGCTTTAATGACGCCAGTTTTCGGCGTCCTCGTGGACAGATACGCGAAGAAAAAGATTTGGCACGTGGTCGGCTCCACGATGGTAACCATATCCTTCCCCATAATTTTCGGAAGCTTCTCGAACCAGGAAAGTCCAGTGACGATCGTTCTCTTGATAACGAGCATCGCGATCTTCCAAACGGGCTGGGCCGCGGTTCAAATATCGCATTTGTCCATGATACCTTATCTGTCCAAAACGCCTTTAGTAAGGGCGGAACTGACCGCTATCAGGTCAGCAAAAACGGTCTTTTCTCCCAAATACCCAAACGAATCAAACTTAATTTCATCTTCTAGATATTCCGCTCAAGTTGGAGCAGCAATTATAGTTTTTCTGGTAACATGGATAGTTCTTCCCAACAACGAAGCCGCGGTCGTAAGATTGATGCCGGCAGATGATTACAAATTTCGAGTGAGCTTCCTAAAGCAACAACTCTCGTTTTCATGCATTAATCATCAAATGTGCTTCGAACTTTGCAGAATATCGTGGTTGTTTTAACGATACTCGGCGTGACTGCCACGATACTGTTTCACGTGTTTCTCAAATCGAATTTGCTCGAAGATACGTCACTTTCCGAAAGCGGAGGCAGCAGATTACACGAATCGCCGAATCGCTTGAAAAGATCTTGGGTGGGCACGGAACTGCTGTTAAGGGTCGCGATGTTGTATGTGTCCAGCAGGTTGTTCATCACTTTGGCGACTGTTTATCTTCCTCTTTACATCGAAGAAACTGACGTGGGTGGGAAACAAGCCTTAGCCACCGTGCCACTCGCTTCGTACGTTTCGTCCTTCGCCGCTGCGCTACTTCTCAAATATATGAATCGTTCTTGCGGTACAAAGGTAAAAAAATCTTTGCGCATTAAGACAACCCAAAAGCAAGGTCGGAAATCAAGATTTTTCTATCCAGATTTGTTACTTGATCGGCGGACTGATCGGCATTTTGGCAGCCATAGTCACGGAATTCGCGGGCAGTAATGAGGCAGTGATTTATACCGTGGCAGTTCTTATCGGAGCTGGAAGTTCCATCACCATGGTTACGGCTTTGAGTGTCACAGCGGATTTGATAGGGCCCAGAACCGAGAGCAGCGCCATGGTTTATTCGATCGTTACGTTTTTCGATAAAATCGTGACGGGATTAGTTGTCATCTTAATCGAAAAATGGCGAGTACAATTCCGGATGATGTTCAAATGATTTTTTTGAGATGCCGAATGATGAACAGTTTTTATTTCAGGAGATGCCGTGAAAAGGAGATGTGCCCAAATTACAATAGAGACACTTTGTCGATTGTTTGTGCAACCTCGATGTTACTTGGACTGGTGACTTTAATGACGATAGCTCGTTATTAATCATAAGTTCATGTAACAAGTGTGTACATTTATAAGATTATTTATCTACGATCTTAAATTTTGTATCTGATTAAAAATGTGAAATACAAATTTTGAAATATAAGTGAAACGCATGGGGCTCTGCCCTTTCTAGTGTTACATAATTCATATTTGGTTGAATTGCTATTTTTTTGTTTCCCTGTAACCTCTGTCTTATTAAACAGTGTGCATTGCTTCGCTAACGTTATTAATGACTCATTAATAACAATTTGAAATTTAAAATCAGTTTTACTCTTTTCTGTTCGTCTTTGTTCTTATTTTTTTCGAATTTATTAATTATTCTCGCGCATCTTCTGACGAGCTGTTGTTTTAGACGACCGAGATAGACTTTTGCACACTCAGTGTTATGCAATTTTTTCATTTTATTCATTTTAAATATAAAGTGTATGAGTAAATTATCTACGGTGGGTTTTTATCAATCGTGGATTTTTATTGATGATAACTTGCCATTACTCGTGGCTGGCAAGTTAGCGACTGTTCGATTTTCAATCAATAAAACGCAATACATATCCATTATGGATAATCACTTTTATGATAAGACCGATGAAAACTGCACTTGGTATACATTGCAGAGTGACTGAGAATTAAAAATCAATTACTTTGAAAAGTTACAGTGATGGACCATGTCCCAGTAATGGACCGGGCCATGAAAGAAATAAATACAAAGAACGTGATTATTATTAACTTTTTCTACAAAATAAAAAGCTGTCGTTTCAGACAACACTCGTAGTTGAGCGCCCTGGTTTATTCGATAGTTACAATTTTCGATAAAATTGTGACGGGATTAGTTGTCATCTAAATCGAAAATGGCGACTACAATTTCAAATGATTTTCGAATCTGTTGAAGAAAATTTTTGTTCATTTATTTACGAACTCTTTTTTTAGAATACCAAATGATTGTACAGTTCTGATTTCAGGAGATGCCGCGAAAAGCAGATATGCCCAAATTACAATAGAGACACTATGTCGCTTGTTTGTGCAACCTCGATGTTACTTAAACTGGTTACTTTAATGACAATAGCTCGTTGTTGATCATTAGTTTATGTAAAAAACGTGTAAATTTATGAGATCCGATTAAGAATGTGATTTGCAAATTTTGAAATTACAAGTGAAACGGATCGGGCTCTGCAGCCTAAATCGACTTCTTTATTTGGATTCCACTACTGCAGAAAGGAACATGGAATACGAAATCGCCGTTTTGAGAACCTGCAAAATAAGACACTTGTTGAAAACTATATTGAGGAGAAGTAAAACTAAAAACTGCTT
This sequence comes from Zelostemma sp. ZL-2020, assembly GCA_022816865.1. Classification (NCBI taxonomy): domain Eukaryota; kingdom Metazoa; phylum Arthropoda; class Insecta; order Hymenoptera; family Platygastridae; genus Zelostemma; species Zelostemma sp. ZL-2020. Next base: position 8,750 of record JABFQM010001689.1, read on the forward strand.
TTGCATCTCAATTCAACGACAAAAATATTTATTACAACCCATTTTAATGTTCCCACACGGAGAGAAATTTCAAACAAAAATTACCAAACTTTACGGCAAGCGTATGATAAATGCAGAAAAAGAGCTGTTTTCCTCAACAGTTTAAAATCTATTCCAAATCGTTTTCTTTTTTCGTCAAATATCGTGATAAAAATTACCAAACTCATTTATTTATTTCATTTCTAGTACACAATTTTCGTCATCATGAAAAGCAATCATGAGGAACATTGTACTATCTTGGAATACGTGATTCTTCACTGCGTTTCTTTCCCACAAGAGTCCAAACGTTATGTGAGGTAATATATAAGGGTTTTCCAGTGTATACTATTTAACTACTGTGTCAGCGCTGCGAAAAAGTTCGGAAGTGCGATCGATGTGTGCGAGACAGGCTTATGCGATTGGTGTGAGTGCGTGCGTGTACGTATTAGGCTTAGGTTGTACGACGAAATATAATAACTCATTTCATTCGAATAATTTCTAATCTCATTCAATGTTGTAATGCAATTTGCATTAGAATTTGGAATTATAAAGTATGATGAGAGCGAGTAAGTACGTGCTTTATGTGCAATTGAATCTTTTCAAAAAAATAAACAGTAGGTAAAAATTACTTAAAGCGTGGTTCATATTGCTGCATCTGAGAAATATTAATTCTCAAGAGTTTGGTAATTTTTCTCCCTTACATCAGGAAAATATATCGCGTTCTGAGGTAAGAATTGTTACTCTTTTCTTACATTTTAATGAAAGTTACGACAATTTTTATTCGATGTCATTTTTACCATACTGTTGGCAAAATTTATTTGCATATTACTGTTTGGCAATTTTTCCCGAGTTTTTAACAATTTCTCGCCACTTTTTTCTTTCCGTGTGACGAGTATATTCACGAGGTATAATTGAGATTGTAAAATATAAGAAACAAAGATGCATCTTACTTTAATTTCCTAAAAGTGCCGCGATATAAAATTTCAACCTTTTTATATTTTACACATGAAGATATATTTTCCCCGTATTTCTTCTCGTTAGTGTAATACCGTTTTAAATTTTCACTTATTAAGAGTGATGTATAATGAGATTACATCAGCAAATGCTAATCCGCTTCCGGACGGGAATTCCCGTAGGATCGATAAGGAGCGAAAAATGCGAGCCAGAAATTAAAACTAACGTCAAGGCGAGGTGAAATTGCGAACTTGAGGGGCTTTGATAAGGCAAAAGATATTGGACGGAATGGCCTTTTCTCATTCTACGTGAAATTGAAATGGCTGTTTTTTGCGTCGCGAATAAATTTATTGTACGGAACGAGACGATTTTCTAGTTCAATTAGAGAAAAATAATTTAGTGAGCAATGTTTCAAAGTAACAATATCGTCGATGTCTGACCAAAGAACGATGTTTCCACTGAAATCATATTCTAAACCCTACGTTTCACCACTTACGAAACTTTTGAGACAAGTCAGTCTTTTGAAAACTCGATCATTGACTCAATTATCGCGATGAACTTGCCAAGTTTTCTCGTTACGCTTCGACCTGTCTTGCAAAAGGTCTCGACTCTCGAGGGTGTTTAACGCTAGTGTAAACCTGAACCGCGATACACGTGTTTCCTGCGTAAAACGCCTCGAGCGAACCCTTGCAAAGACGCCAAGAAACGAATAAGGGATGTTTTTTGCCTAAACATTCGCTTTGTGTTTTCTCTGGTGAAACGCGCGCGCGTTTCTACGATAAAGGCAGTGTTCAGGTGAAACTTTGTTTCCGCATTTGCTACGTACGGGACGTAATTAGCGTGTAACAGTCGCTGCCTCGCAGCTGCTGTTAATGAATCATCCAAGCTTCTAAAGGTTCCCAATATAAAATACTTTAGAGCTTCCAAAGAACTAAATTTATGAATGTCATAGGCAAAGGAAAAACGCGGTCTTTAATTCGATAATTTGTTGTACTCGTAGTTTCGGAAACATCGCTATTTGCAGTTGGCAAATATCAAGATCCGCATCGTGAATTTTTAGTTCGTTAGAAAGTAAAAGTAAACAGAGAAAAAGTCGAAAAGCAATCAGAGAATTGAAAAGCGCGGGAATATATTTTAGCGAGATTTATTAACAAAGTTACTCGCAAAAGAAAAATCAAATACAAACTAAATTTGAAAAATCGTTTCAATTTTAAATGCAAATTTGTGCATCAAAAATAATTACCTTGGGATGTTCACGAACGGGCACCAATACTTTCACGGACACTTTTATTGGCTTTTCCCGATAAATATCCACGTACTTGGAGTCTCTGTTAGGTTTTCCGCCATCCTGGGTTTTCTTGATTTCTGCAACAGACAATTGATTTCGCGTGATTCATTGAAATGAAGCGTCCTCGTTATTGGACCGTGAGTTATGTGTTTCCCGTCCGACGAAACTTGGCCTACGAATCGCTGGGAATAAAAAACAGCTTCTTAACTAGACTCGAGTGCTTCGCGGCGCGATAAGTATGCGTGGCATCGGCTTAGTGTAACCGGCGAGTTTAGTGAACTCGTGAACGGGATAAGTAATTGCCGCACGGTTGAAATTGCTCCGACGCCGAAGAGAAGAACAGGCAAACAAAAGTCTCGAAAATATTTTCAACGCGAAAATCCATCTCGACGTCTCGACTCGATAATCATACTAAAGTGGCGCTCATTACTAGCGGCGTGTCGAGCAATCTCTAAATAATGAACTAGCGACGCGGCTCTGACGTAGCCTGACGAAATTAATAGCGTCGAGTGAACTTTTTCCAACGCGAAATTTCCTCAGCTGGGTATTTTTTCCAAGACAACGGAAGAGCCGGGAAAAAAGAAATTCATGTTCAGCACTTACTGCAAATATAAAGCACGCTCTTAACTTTTTATGACTCGCGTGTGTTCAAAACGCTTCCTAAATTTTGCGGATATACGAGCGGATTAAAAGTTTAGCGTTTGAACACTACATTTCCGGCATTAAATTCAATGACAGCGGGAGTGTAAATAAAATTTTCCCGCAGGGAGCGAATAATACCGTATCCATTAGTCGTCGAGTTCGGTTTAATCCCGAACACCAAGCCGTTTCATTAGCCTTGTATTGAAAAACGTAACGCGATTCGCCGGATGTAGAATCGAGTTTTCCCGTGTTAAAATGCAGTTAATCCCAAGATGTTGCGCGGGGTATCGGGAGATAATGCAATACGAGCGAGTCAAGAGGCGGTACAATGCTTCATCAAGCCATGCGATATTCTCTTCTTGTCGGGCTTGAAAAAGATCCCGATAAAGTATATCAAGGGGGACTAATATTTCAGCCGGGCAGCCCGCAGCCTCGGGCATTCTAGGCCGCTATCTCCACCGTTGCATTGACTCTCCTTTTCGATTTCACCCTGTAATAGCGACTTTGGCTCATACCTAACTTCGTATACACTCGCGAGTGGGATCCCGAGAGCTCGTATATTTTTCCGCGCGGAAAAACGCTAGAACATGCCCGACTGAAAAACCCAATCGGCTTCGTTTACATATACAATCGCGGGTAATCCTCTTTCAGAAATGCTGCGCTCGAAATTGGGTAAAATTTTACGTTTCCAAAGACTCTTTCATGATTTACATGACCAAGTGATCGAATCCAAAAATCGGCAAATCCCCAAATAAATACATCTTTCGATTCGAGAAAATGTATGCGTTTGACATGTTTGAAACGATTCGCAGATTTGCCCCGCGCGTCGCTTTTTTTTCATTCGCGTTATTTCCACGGGAAGAGCTTAATTTCGTGGTCGTTTCACGAATGAACTTTTTTGCAACTCTGGTCGGGAATGACCATTGGGTAGCTAAGTAATTTTTGCTCTCTGATGCCGGGTGACAAAAGTACGTCTCGCGTGTTACGAAATAACCGACGAATTTTTCATACCTCGTTTCTGGAGCAGTCACATTGCACTCCGTGGATGCTATTAAACATTCATTCGTAGTTGGAGAACTCGTGCGAAGGCCACGGGATGCAATTATTTATTTCAACGTGTTATGTCCCGGCTCACTTTTCGTTGCAACGGAATGTGGAAATGAGATTGCGCTGCGACGCAAATGTACGCTTTTTTCATTCTCGTTCATCGTATCTAACAAATGTTTGCGATTTTATGAACCAGCCGGTAGTTGTTTCCCGGTCTCCATTGACATCCCAACAAAGTTGAAAAACGAGATGATGAAACGTTCGCCAGAAAAAACCGTTTCATTACTTCCGCAACAAGCATTAAATGAATCATCTCCATTCACGCCATCTTACACAATTTCTAAATCACAATTACAGTGTCACAAAATATTGTATACCATTTTTTAATTACAATATACCTAAAGTTACGTAAAGAGACCATAAATCGACAAAAAAGAAAGTTTGCCAAGCAAAACCCGTAGCTCCAGATGTTGTTCGATAATCAAATTTCTTCCCCTCCAAAAGTAAGAGTTCATTCTCTACAAATATTAAAATAGAGTACTCGACTTTTTCGACGTTTCTTCCGGCGTTTTTCTCCGATCCAGATCCACGAGTAGAATCTACTCGGTAGATTTCATAGATACGTACAAGCATTTTTGCAAGACCGAACGTTTCCAGGGAATTATCGGTATTGCATCGAGTCATACATTATAATACATCTGGGACTCTTTATTTGTCGTTGCAGCAAAGGAGAAAAGTGTCGAGTACTACATCCTCATGTGGATGTGAAAGCTAGGCGATACATAACAGCGTCGATGGCGCATTATCCCCCGGCTTATTGATAAATACGTTTCAATTCCGCTCCTGGTACACACATTTTGCGCGTGTTCATACACACTGGTCAACGCGGAAAGCTAAAAGTCAGAAATTATTTTTCCCGACACCACTGTCGTATTGTAAACAACTATTTCCCAAGCGCCCTGGCACAATCAGAAGAATAAAAAATCTTTTGTTCCTGAAAATATCGACTCGTCGATGATAAAAAGCGCTGATGATTGTTCCATCTTCCGCCATCAGATGTCATAACGCTCGCGATGTCGCAAAGAAGAAAGATAGCAGCAGGTGTGGGAGCTAAAAGCTGATATTGCTGAATATTCCGAACCATGATGGCCATAATACGCGGTGCTTCGACATGCGCGACGTCAAGCTCAATGTCCACTGTCGTTTTTCATGCCGAGTGGCCTTTTACAGCGGGCAACTCGCTTTTTATAAACCGCAGAAGAGAGGTTTGCCTACGGCATTGGCGACTGAAACGGAAATACGTGAAGCGGGAGCAGCAATCTGGCAAATGGGTTCGTCGCATGGATTTGAAAACGGATCGCATTTATGCGCGCCACGCCGCGGGATGTCTGATGGGATCTTTCCTCGACCCTCGAGGAGTGATCCTTTTTTTCAGATCATCGGCTAAGAGCAGCGACACCCAAGTATTAAGATACTTTCTCTGTTGCGTTTTCGAATATAGGTCGATTCATCGATTCGAAAAGCGCATCCGATGATAATTTACTAAAGAGCTTCGGTGGCGTTGAAAAAAATGAGAAGAAAAGCGTGGAAAGGGATTAGAAGAGCTCGCGTTGCGAAAGGTTTTGATGATTTAAAACCAGGAACGGAATCATGGATGAATTACAAGGGTGGAAAAATTGCAAAGGTTTGCGTTCCGCCGTTTTCCAAATGCTTTCCTCGTTTCAACTTTGGCCATCAGTGGAGGTGAAATCTTCGAGTCCCTAATGCCGGAAAGTACGAAGACATGAAAGATTGTTTAATGTCTGTTGCAGTAGTATACAATATGAAACGAGAAATAATGATGCTGTTACGTAATAATCCCTTTTACGACAAGATTACGTAACAGTAAATAACCACGAGAGAGTAGTATCTCTGGAATTGAAACGAAGCTCAAAGTTGCGATAGGACCATAAATTAATAGTTAACTTCCACCGCGTGACAAGGGTTAATGTTTGGTCGGTGGTTATGGGTTAATTATTTCTATCCAAGCGCGAATTCGGCCATAACAATTCACACGTTCGCGACAATAAAAAAACTTTACAATATTGGAAATTCTGCGCATGATCGCGATAGATTCTACGTAACATCCTGCGTCCCACAACTTTCCGACAACTATTACCCTACATTCTTGTTTGGCCCTATTACAGCGTTTCCCGACTTTTCATTGCTCGAGCTCGATATTATTACCAATACTCTTAGTACCGAGTTACATCATTTCGACCCCAATTCGTTTTCCCGATTCCTCCTTATTCTCAAGTAACGGAAGTGACAGTTGAATAGTCGCAACTTTGAAATAATTTAAAAACAGTACTTTAAACAATATAAATAAACAAGTAGCCAGAAGAAATAGACAAAAGAAGTGGATTTGGAAAATTGTTCGAGCTTTAAACAATGTCAAACTTGTCGCCAAAGAACAACTCTACTGCTGAATGTCGAATAAAATCACACCTACTCCTCGTGTAAACATTCGATTCGACAAGGGTGGGTATTTTCCGGTCGGGTAGGTCGGAAAACAGCCAACCGAAACGTAACCCAGAAAACCTCTCCCAATGCTTGCTCAATTCAAAGTGCATTTCGAGGACGAGCGTGTTTTATTAGACGCGAAAAACAGATGGAGAAAGCCACGGAAGCTCTGCAGAGATCTCGTGGTTTCCATTGAAAACCCTGGAGTGTATCGTTGGCATGTGGATTCGCTTGAATGCGAGATAAGTGTAAGCTCTTCGTAAGCAACGTGGGCTTTTTCGAGGACGTGGCGAGATCCTACCAAAGTGATGTAGCAAATGGATGCTGACGTGACCTACGTTCGAGAGATGCCAGGGGCAAGTCATTTACACATCTCCCTTGATTACGTAACGACCAGCGATCAACGTTTTATCACACCTAGAGGAAATCACGACCTACTTTAGTCGTGGATTATCCAAAACGTGGAAGATAAAAATATGTCGGAACGTCTAATCTCTTTGGAACCTCGGGCGAATCAGCGATCGTCTCCGATATGAAATCTTCCCGGAGAATACGGTTCTATTAAAGTTCATAGGTCCGAATACTCGCGGTCAGTGCAATCAACCGATCTAAGGTATGTGTGAAGGAATTTTGCAATATTCTCATAACGCGCATGGAAAAACAGCGTGATGGCGTCAAGAAGCGAGTACACGTACGTACAAGAGATGATGTCTTTGCACGAGTGTCTCAGCTTGCGAAAGAATTCCAATTCTCATACAACGGCAACGTCTTTTACGAGGAATAAAACAATATTTCATTTCTTTTCTTCTTCTGGTAACGTCGTCGTCGACGTACCTTCCCACCATTCACCTCCGACATGTTCACGCGACGCTCTATAGAAAATCGCTTATGTATCGATCGACGTGAGCGACGCTTTATATCAGCGACCTACGTGAAAGACTCTCTCGCAAAAATGCTCGAGGTTGAACCTGAAGGCGTTTGCGGAATGGTATGGCTATTCTACGGGCGTGAAAGTGAAACGCCGTATGTGAGAGCTGCACAATACAGGGTATGCACCGAGAAAAATGATCCCCTCAACCCCAAATCTCGTTAAAAGAAAGAGTAACTCCTGAGCGCTTTATTTTCTTCGGGAAAATATAAATTGCCATTGTTTTTACCGGTTCGGAAATTCTCGAACGACGAATCCACAAAAGGAAATAATAAAATTCAAGCTCCTTTTTCGCTGCCCATCTTGGAAGAGCACTTGTCGAAGGATTGTCGGAAGAAAGTAATGGTTCATAATGATCGTTTTTACTTTGACAAAGCTCAAGACTCGGTAAGAATTCTTTGGGATTTAACAAGACAAATATGAACACGGAATTCACTCGAAATCATGGTCTAGGTCGAATGTGGTCGAACGTGGGCAATTTATTCTCTGTGCTTCACTTGTCGCATTTACATATTTTGTTACCCTCTGTGACCCAGCACAATACCGAATACCGAGACGCCGTCTAATGCGGGACACGTCATTATTTTAAAAACCCCGCAATATTAATGAACGTACGCGTGCGAATATCGTTTGTAATATGATTGAAGATGATGAGAAACAATTTCGTACATATCGAATCTTTTATGTAAAAGTTATTTCAAAACTTTCTCACTGTTTCTGATGTAATATTTCGGTCTGTTTTGGAGATTAAAAAATACATGAAGAATTGTTCTTTATACTTCGTGAATTGTAATTCATGAAAAAAAATGTCAAGACGGTAATGCGGGACAAGCAATTATTGTGCAACGGGTGCGAAATAGTGGATATTTGGATATCCATTTCGCACATGTTACACGCCGTATTTTATGTAAGAAATGCACAAAAAATGCACTTTTCGATGCTGGGCCGGGTTATAAAGCGCGTTTTTGTTCACGTGTTACATAAAGAATATTACCGTACTTTTATTTCTCGAGTTACTGCCAAACCTTCACTTTTATTGACAATTTTTGTCCCGGTTCTCATGTGTCGTGCATGAAAACCGAATTTCCAGCAAAATCTCGGTTTCCGACTGTAAAATCAAGCGATTTATTTTCGAAAACGATGTAATAATTGCTTTAAAAAATAAACTGGCAGTATAAAAAGTGCCTTTTCCGATAGGGAATTGAGGAATCTTTTCTGAAACGAACGAATCTTTGTCCGGAGCTCGGGATAAGGATCGTATTCTCGTACGTTCTTTTTACAACTCAAAAGAGAAAAAAGGATTCGCGAAACGCCAGTCGTAACTTTGAAGAATCCAGTGAAATAACGTCGTAAGGAATGGCTTAGATTAAGGTTTCGAGTCTGTCTATCGGCGGGTCCATAATTCTCGAAGGATCAGCGGCATCCAGCAACATTTCGGGAAGACATTTATGATCCTATCGATTATCGAAGCAGTCCATGATTACACATTGGAGTTAATGGATATTATTCGAGCTACGGGTCGAAGCGAAATTACAGCGCACGTGCTAGTCAGCCTATTTCAATTACAGTTAATATAATGTAGAGTGTGTCCATTAATGTCAACGCATAACGCTACGAAGATTTAAGTACGCTGCGAACGCCGACAAATTTGACTGCGCGGAATTTGCTCTTCAATTACTTTTTATGAAACGCGATAAATCTAGAACACTTGACTGCGGTGCTGTAATCAAATCGTAGCGTTTGCTAGTGCGACATAAATGAACGGGGCTGAAAAGAAAAATAATGAACGAGCTCCAAATCTTGTTTATTCCGCGTGACACTGTCTGTTTAAGTTGAATTTTCGCTAAGCGAGGCTCGTTTGAGAGAAAGACGATCAACTTTGCATAATCCAACATCGGAAGAGAATGCATCACATTCAATTTTTATAGCCGACTCGGCGCTTTTGTTCGCCCGACTTTACACGCGACTCGAACGCTTTATGTTTGCACATCACAGTCTTTGATACCGCAGGTTTGACTTTTGTCTGATTTTCAGCTGCATAATAAATGTAGGAGTCGATTTCTTTACCAAGTTTTTGTTTAGAATTAATATTTTCCAACAAGAACGTCGACGTTTCTGCCTTTTACGTTATCGATAAACAATTTTTCAAAAGTATCCAAGTAATTCCGAAGAACATTTCCGAAATGCATTCATACATAAATCATGAAAGATTAAATAAATTTTGTGTATTTTCTGCATAATGCATGGCACTCGAAAAGTTGGTCCACGCCGGATGGTTTGATCTTGACTGAAAGTGACGCGACTCCGCTTATCCTGCCAAACTTTATAATTCTCTTAAATCGTGCGGTTGCGCCGGTACGGCAGTCAAATGTATAAGCATGAATATAGAACTTTCGCTCCACGTCACTCTCAAGTATCGCTAAACGCTTTCCGGTCTAGTTATTTGCATTTACGCTGCCGTTGGACGGATCACGCCTCCGCGCTTTCGCCAAACTGAATGAACGCCCCAAGAGTTTTGCCATCTTACGCTCTAAGCACTGATTTCAACCATTAAAACTGCATTTCACTGATATTCCCTCTTTTACGACGTTCAACATTCATCCAAATCCGATTTGTACCGTGACAACAGGTGGTATCTCGAGTTTAATTTATGAAAGTTCTTCGATAAATCTTCCCCGCGAAAAGAGTGATTTGCTGGAGCGATAATAGCGCCAGGACGGACGAGAAGGTGCAGTAGCGAGTGACAGCAGTAGTAGAAACAAAATCAATACTAGTCCGACAACACGAGGAACATTGCGGTGGCGGCCGAGCGCTGAGCGAGAGAGGAAAAGTGAAAAAAGAATAGACGTGAAATAGGAAGATTGATGTCAGATGTTGGATATTTATCACCCGCGAACTGCTCTACAACCGCATTTATGGAATTGGCTTGGAATCTTTTTTGTATAGGGGAGAACGGGGTATTGCGGGACACCTAACAACAATTGTTAATATAAATGAATGTTTGGCAGTAACTTGAGAAACAAAAGCGCAGTAATATTCTTTATTGTCTTCGTTATGCATTCGATTGCTACTCATGTTTTATTTAAACTTAATAAATAAAAAGATGAGGCTTTTTTGAAAACATGTAACTGTCCCGCATTACCCCTCAACTCGTCTAATGCGGGACACCATGTAAATAA
>JABFQM010001690.1:0-19303 GCA_022816865.1 Zelostemma sp. ZL-2020
ATTCAACTTTGTAAACGTTTCTTTGGGATTTGTTCGGATTTTGTAGTCGTTTAGTGTTAAGAAGCGCACTTTATCCGAGGAATTTTCTAAATATAAGTGATAAAACTTCAACGATTTGTTTTCTTCAACATTTCTACCTTTATTTCAGCAACTCTCGACGATTAAATAAAAGATGAGTCGGGATTGCAAAAGAGTCTTCGAGTTTGAGTTCAAAATTACAGTTTATTGTTGTCTTTGTATGGACTAGTAACCATATACACATTCAATAGCTCGCTTACTTATTATGATACATTCACAAACATTGATAAAGATAGTCATGATATTTCATAGCCAGAGTGTCATGACTTTCGAAGCTATAGCGCAAGCTTTTTATAAGATAGAATTATCCATATTTCGCACAAGTGGCCGTTCCAATCGTTCTCGAGCCATACAATTTTCTTTCATCGCCAGGACATTTCCAACTCGGTACTTTTTCCGTGAGAAAACAACGTCGAATTTGAAACTTGATCGAATGTAAAGTAAAACGAAGTTGAACTACGATCGTTCGGTTTCGACCTCTTTTTTTCTCTCTTTTTTTTTCTTTTTTATATAGTTCAGAGAGTACATATAAAGGCAATCATTCGCCAGCAAGCGATGCCTAAACATTACGCCTGAAATCGTGTAAAAAATGCACTCCTAAAATCGATCATTTCTCTAACTCAGTCGATCGCAATAATTTGAACATTGTTTTTATCTAAATCGATTTTAATTGTGAAATTTTTCAGAACATCTCCCACGAGTTCAATACAAGGTTCTTGGAGCAGTGTATTGTTAAATAAGCGTTTTTTTTAATGGTAACTTTATACAGTAGCAATACAAGCACGGGTAACTATACTTTGCAATGTTTTTTTTCCTCGTTTCTTTATTTTTTATCGATTTTGGAAAAATGATCAAACAAGATCGGATCGATGCGGATGCGGGCGCACTTGTTGAAACGTAATGGTGATTAATGGCTGAGTATTTATATTTCATTAATCATAAATGTATTCCATTCTTAGCGTTTATGACTAGATAGTTTCAGCCACCCAACTATACAACACTTTGTTTGATCCCATAATACATTCTCACCGACAAGATATTTATATATTTATATATACTTTTTATTTATACGCATTAAATAAGATCGAACTACTCATCGGCAATGACATTTTCCTCGATCATAAAAAAGCTTCGAGGTTTTATCGTAAAAAGCGCATTCCTCGACGAACATTTCGATCCGGTTTAACATAAATATCTGTATCTGAAATCGACGAGATTTCGATGCCAAAGTTCGTCAAGATCGTGTTCCGTTATAGCTATTTCTGTTACATTTAATCCTTACGATTATTGTAATAAATGACTTTTTCATATGTACAAGTTGCGCGGTATTACCAAGTTTACATACCAAATATACGAAACCACGCTTCTTAAATTCATTTCTGACATTCTTTCCGACGTTTCTTTTGAGACGATCTCGTCTGGTATCTTCACTTTTGATATGCAATCGGCTGACATTTTTTTCACTTCGCTCAAGTAAAACAATCGATCATTGTGCTCTGACAAAACGATTTCTAACTTTGAGACAGGTACATTTTTCTTATAAAACATCGAACGTAATGTTTGTGTCTTGTTGATTTCATCAAAGCACAATTTTCATCATTTTTTCTCAAAATGATTCAATTAAAATGATCAAAATGACGAAAATTGCCGAATTTTTTTTCCAACAAAGTTAATTTTTGCGATACAAATCAAAAAGCGAGAAAAATCTTTAGAAACGCGCGAATAAAATACTCACGTTTCAAGAAGAACAAACGTACAAAACCGAATGACATTATTGACTAACGGCGTATAAATCTTATTTGCTCGCGTACTTTCTTTCCACGGCGTTTGTACAAATAGAATACAACGTAGAATAAGTTTGTTCGCACGTAAATTCGATCGCCATAATACGTAGCAAGGCATTCCAGCGCTTCCTTAATTAGCGTAAAAAAAGCGCGCGCGTACATTTCAATAATCCAATGCACGCCACTCACAGCTCAACGCACTTTGACATCGAAGCGATAGGAAACTGTTTGCTGCATCATTGCATACTTCCGGATACTCAAAGCGGAACAGCTCAAAGTTGACAAATTTTCAGCGGAAATAGAAGAAACTTTGGTGTACGGAAGAGCGTCGAAATTTTAAACCTTCGCAAAGAAAAACCTTCAATCCGAGCTTTCGCGTATAAAAACGACCTTCCGTTACACCTAATTTTATAAATTTCTCCGACAACGACGCGAGAATGCGCCCTCTAGTATACATCAATCAAGCATTTATCGTTTAATTTTTTGCAAATTTTAATACTGAACTTCATTGAGCAAGAAAACATCAAGAATTCGAGGGCGCATTATCGTGTCGTAAAAGCGCACTGAAGCAGCGTCGAATGCGGAATGTAGAACGAGTCCTCGGAAAAATGTGAACAATATGGTTTAGATTGATGACAGCAATAATAATAATGATAATAAGAGTAATAGATAATATACAGTTCCAGCTCGAAAAAACGCTGAGCTTTGTGCTATTTATAATCGTGTGCATTCGGTCGTGTGATCAATCAATCTTCCTTGGCGCTCGTGTGAATGTGACTCTAGAGCAGTACAGAGTCTCGTGTTCTTGTGCTACAGACTCTTGACTTTCTTCGTGTTTTGCGCGGCTCATTTTCCAGTGTTAATTGTCCCTTTCTTTCGCTACATTGTACTGTTCGGTATAGGCATTTAAAATACGAATTTTGATTGGCGGATAAAACGAATATTCGATCATTGAAAAATAAACCTAGACTCTGAGGCTCGTACTTTCGCTACTTTTCTGTTTATCTTTCTCTCTCTCTCTCTCTTTCTTTCTCACACTGTCCACAATCTCGTGTCTCTTTTCATATATCTATCTATTTTATTTATATCATTTATACATATATATATATATTCATTTATTTATATATATATATTGTATATAAAAAAACATTCATCTGTCGTGCAGTTCTCCTCTTCCTACGATTTTAGGATACATTTAAAATATGCAACTATCTGACGTAAATTCATATTCAACAATCGCTCGGTACGCGAGGAACCGACATAACAACGCAATATACTTATCAGATTCCTTATGCTCCCCTCTTTTGCACGATTTCAAGTACAAGTGCAAACAGCACGCGTTTAATAAATAAACTGCCATTAAGATCACATTGAAATTCGCTTATTTTCAATAATGCGTGTGCTTATGTGGGATCTGGTACCATTTTTTATCCTCCATGCGCTTACATCGGTGATGACAGTTACATAAACAATACCTAGACAATTCGAGCTCTTTGGGACACAGGAGCCGGCGAGTGCGCGGGAACGTCACGTCTTAGGAATACAAAACAATTCGCGTGGGACAACCTATACAAGAAAGTTGATTCCGGTAGTGGGTGATGGATGTATTGTCTCTTCACTACGTCACGGCCAGGACTCTTTCGACGCTTATATGTACACTGGCGATTCCTGGCCCGTTAACAGCCTAAACATTGACGTAGGCATCGTTTTCATCAGGATCTAAAAAAAAAACAAACCTCGATAAAATTTAAACAATTCAAGAAACCAACAATCAAATTATATCAACAGTCGCGATCGACTTCCTGAGCAATTTCTTCTGCAGGTGAAATTTACCTCGCCAACCGAGGTCGCGAGGAGGTTGACGATCTTCTCGTGCGGCACAGCGACGACGCTCTGGTTATTAATCTCGATGATCCTGTGCCCAACGCGAACTCCGCCTCTTTCCGCAATGCCGCCTCTCAGCAAGCTGCAAATCACTCCGTTCTGGACGCTGAATCCTAGCTGGTATTTGGTGTCGGGTCTCTTGATCTTGACTTCGACCACGGGAGCACAGGGCACGACCGTCAGTTTCACCACCGTTTGGTTTTTCGAGTTCTTGATGTATGTCTGGCACGTCGAGAGAGGTAAGCCGACGAGGGAGACGCCGTTAATGGCGATTATCTGGTCGCCGATGTTCAGCTGACCGCAACGCGCTGCCGCCCCGGAGGGCGCAAGGTTCGCTATCACGACCGTCGGCAGCATCGAACCCCACCCCGATTCCACGATCACCACGCCAAGGATTTCGCCCTTCGCCTTCGGCACCACCACCTAAAATATAAAATTATTAGGTCCGTATCGAAAAACATACAAATTCGTTCAAGAAATGTGTAATTTTTCGGAAGCATCACCTCTTTCTGCATTTCCTTCTTCGCAAACATCTGCAGCTCGTCGCCGAAAATTTCCTGGGAGTTTAGGACCTCTTGGTAGTCCATTTCTTTGACGAAACTGTGATCCTCGATACCGTTGGCCTTGAGGAACTCCATGTACGCGACCTGGAAAGCCTGGCCAATGCTCTGGGCTATGAACTGCGCTTCTTCGCTCTCGAACACGTGGCAGATCATCTTCGGCGTCCTATTGATCTTCGGCGCCTCTTCCATTTCGTGCGGGACGAATCTTCTCCGCGCCATCAGCACCACGAGGTCCCCGATATCGGCTATGTACGATATCGTTCTCAGCGCGTGGTCCATCATAATTTCCTTGAGATCCGTGTTCAGGACCATTATTTTCTCGGTCGAAATGAAGAGGTCCACCTCCGTGCTCGGCTGGGTCTCTCCATCAGGAGCCTATGGACAATACAAAATTAAATAATTGAATTTGTATCTTCATTTTTGGGGTTTTTAAAATTAATCATTGAAAGACGTTCTTTTAACATGAAGTTACGTTTCTTGTTATCTTCGTTGGTAGGAAAACATTTCAGTATTAAAAATACGTTTCACAATGTTTAGTAAAAAAGTTACTCACCAAAGCCTGTTACAAAGCAGCGTGGAAGATAAAGCACATTTATTGGATAAGTAAATTCGTGTATCGAACGACAAATATCAGAATATTTTGGTTGATTTGCATCTTCTAAACCTGAGAGTTTATTTTGGCAATACGTGAATCAGTTTGAACATTACGTATTTTGTGACAAAATTACACAGTTAATATAAAATGTTTTAAACATTGTTTTAAACAAAAAATTTCTCTTCCTTCGTTTTTAGTAAATTCGTTAGTAAAATTACAACAAATTGAAACTATTACGCAGTTTGACTAAAATGGGAAATTCGAATATTGGATCAACATTACGCACTATGTCAAAATGATTAGATAACAGTACAATAATGTTAGAAGTCTACAAGTTTCATGTAACGACAATTTTCGTTCGGTACAAAACGGAACGAGAAAAATAACTTATACAAACTAATAAAAAAAATGAAAAATTGCGCAAAAACTCCATGCAGTTTTATGAAAATCTGTGAAAACGTATCTGGTGAAATGAATGTATCGCGTTAAAAAAGAGAAAACAAAGAACGTGTGATAGAACAAAAGTTAAATGTTCTTTTGCGGCATTTGCGGGAAAATTTGGTCTCTCTTTCCCTCGCCTTCTTGTTCCGCGTGTTGCGAAACGTGATACATTTTACAAACAGAAACTTATTGTTTTAAAATTCAAGCCCGAACCTCGAATTCGCACGTATTGTTTTCCTTTACACTTTACGAGGAGAATCGACGAAAAATAAAATAAAAAGGAAAACTTTGCTAACAAAACTGTCCCTCGGTCAGTAAACAAAAAACTGCATGCACTTTTGTGATAAAAGTACACAAAATAGTGTTCCAAAAAGTTTGAATGAGAATAAACGCGTTCGACGGAAAACAAACTTATGAAAAATGCATCGCTTTCGTACGAACGCGTTCATTCTCGAATTTGTTACTCCGAGTGACAAGTAATCGACAAGAAAAAATTCCCGCATAATCTCCGGAATTTTTTACGATAAATCAAGTTATTTCAGATGTTTAAACGAAGAAAAAAATACTTCTGAATTATTTCAAAACTTTATACATCGAGCATATATTTCGTGTACAAACACACGTGATAATAGAACCTGAATATATTAACGTAATTTATGGTTTAAAAAAATCTCGGCCAAAACTAAAATTTCCGCATAATTTCCGATTTTCTCGATAACTTGAAAAAAAAAAAGAAATCGGAACCAAATAAAACGCCAAAACTGATTTCAATCAATGTTTAGAAAAAACATTGTTTGGATTTTATTAGTTTTTATTTGTCCATCAATTCTCCATTCTCCTTTTTCTGGCGTCGAGATTACGAGCTAATTATAGTCTTGTAATTACACTCGGTGTTGAGAATTCCAACTCGAAACTTCGAATCCAGTCATTTTTCAAAAAGACTCGTTTAAAAAATCATTTCCCAGCTAGTTTATTCAATGGAACTTAAAAAATCAGTCCAAAGTTGATTCGAAGAATAAATAATAACTCGTAAACTTGCCAGCACTTGCACAAAAACTGTACAAAACTGTGAATTAAAATGGCAAAACTCGAAAATCATCTTCTCGTTTCCATCAAGCCCAAACCCGTTTAATTCCTCGCTTCCACCCAGTACGTATCAAACCGACCAAACTTCAAAACAGAAAGTATATAAATAGTAAAAAAAAGAACTGCGCAAAGCAAGGGATCGAGAGAGGATCGAGGTGTAAAGCCGGACCTTTATCTTGGTAACTGCCTCCTCCACCATGTGCTTCTTAAGGCGTTTACGCCGTTTGCGACCCCCTTCCTCTTCCACCTCAACCGACCCGAGAAACTGTAGTCTGAAAACAGTCGTGGTGCCGATAGTCGAGCCAGTAACCGGGCCCAGTTTCGACTGGACCCCTACCGAGCTCGACTCGACGGGCTGAGCGCCTCCGCCAGAGGCATCGGCCACGAGCTCCTCGCTCGAGTTGCACTCGTCTTCCTCGAGACTCCCTTGCGAGGCGACGCTGCAGCGACTGTAACCTTCCGGCCCCCCATAGCTTACGAGCGTCCCTTGCATCGGCACCGGAGCATCCTTTGGTTATGCACGCGCCAAACAAACAAACAAAGGCTCCGCTAGTGACATTGCAACGCCAGCCAAAAAGAGCTTTTTTAACCTCGACGCAAGCTTCGACTCGCCGACGCATCTTTTCAAGAGATCGCGATCCAAGGCATTATTCAAAGTCCCACCGGCGAGTCCAAATTCGTCAATTCGAGAAAGGCAATAACAATAGCGCTTCGGAAATATCATCTCGATAAATGTAAATACCCGCGGGACGACTCTCGAGGCAAATCCTCGAAAATGCCCCGCGCAAGCGTAAAATGTAACAAGACGTCACTGATTACTGCATGACCGGTGCACAAAGCAATCGCCAACGTTTAGGCAAAGACGAGGAGGGAAAGGGACAAGCAGGGAATGTTTTACTTGAATTGAAACGAGTACACGAGCCAGCATCAATCCTCAAGCAGCGAAAAACGTACGATCTTTTGAAAGACGTGAAATTCTCCTTTGTTTTTCTTGCCTACCGATCGAGAATCGACTTCATGTCCATCGCGAACGACGCACGTGTACAGAGCATTGCATAACAAAAGCTTCAACAACATCACGTGCAATTGAGAAAAAGTCGTGAAAGCGCTTGGAAAAGGCGTCGTTTTGGAGTGTAACGCAGCGGCTACTTCGGGACACGGCGACAACGAGATTTACAGCAAGCTTTCGAAGGCAAAAGTCCCGTGCAAGACGCTTTAAAAACTACGAAGAATAAAGAGTGAAGGAAGAGAGAGATAGCAAAGAGAGAAATAAGCACACACCGATGAATCAAACGAACACCAAATAAATCACACCGAAAAGATATAACAGTGTTCGGTGGTCGGTAGGTGATGGTAGTGGTGATGTGAGGAAGAGGGTGGCTACACTGAAACATTCAGGCCTTTGCATAACGGCCACTTTACAATTATTTATATCAGAATATATATAATATATATCGGAGTAAACGAGTGATCGCAAGCGGTGTTTGGAAAGTAGCGGATGAAAAAAAAGGCCGACTTTCCCGCGGCGACGATCGCTTTCCAAACACTGCCTGCATTGAGAAAAACATAATCGCGAAAACTCTCAGGTTTGAGTAATGACGAGGAGCCAAACGACGTTGCATTTCAACGGCTGAAAATCCACGTCAACGAAATGGCAAACGAAAGAATCCCCGGCAGCATGCGCCTCGTCTCATTTCCCAAGTTAGATATTCACTTTGAAATTTTCTTATCGACCATGCAATCGCGACGTTCATCTCCCCGAGACGACTGATAAGACAAGAATTCGAGCTCGGGTCAGTAATCTTCGAGTGCGAAGCGAAGATCGTAACCGTGTTTTTTTTTTTCTATTTTTCGTTTCCCTTTTTTTCTCATCTACGACAGATAATATTGTGCACGTAAAAAAAGAATGATTCTCGCCGGGCATACCTTGATCCTCGAAACGGCCTCTTCCGCCTGGCACATCCTGGTGGATTTGGTCGGTTGGCCCTCGCAGACGAGCTGCGTCGAGCCGAGGTACCGCGCTCGGAAAAGCACGCCTTCGATGAGCACTGTTGGGTCGTCCAGAAGAGCTGAAACCGTCATAGAAACGCACCATTTAGAATCCAGATATTTCTTATCGTTCAATACTCCGAAAGTCAGGATGTAATCCGGCGGAAATTGCGATTCTACCGCGTACACCGAGTCCGTTTCCTTTCCCGATTTCTCGGACGCGAAAAAAACTGGCTCGTCCATGTACGGCAGTGTCATGCAGTGATCCGACAAATGCATTTTTGAAGTTGTCGCCGCGAGACTCGCAGCGATTTTTCTCGAGCGACTTCAACCGAAAGTCGTGTTCGACTGGAAATATATCAGTTCGTGCAACACGAAGGTAACGACAGTTAAATGCGCGCGCATTTTCAGTCAATTACGTTTACATAATGGTGTAAGTCGGCTTGGAAACAATGTATTTTCCTGATACCGGCCCAAGTTGGGCAGCGCCGTTAATCGCCACGCGGGAAATATTCACCTCGACGAGATTAAGTCGTCTGTAGTCTTGTTTTTTTATTTTGCTCTAATCGGCCGATTGAACGTCCAGAAACGACGATTGAGCCCTCAATTATCGGCCTCGAAACTTTTTTATTTACAGATAAACTCGCCCAAGTAATGTTATTGAAACCAATAAAAATCAAAGTACCAATATTAATGAGATTGTTTATCTCCGGACTGATTGCGAGCACAAAAAATATCATCGAGCGCGTGTAAAGAAAGTGAAAGACGTAGAATTGAGAAAAGATTTACTCACCATTGAAAAATTACGAAAACGGCGAGCGCAACATCCGAATTAGTAGCAATGAAAAAGATCGAAAGTACAGTTAGTAACATGCTGTTAAACGAATTACTTTTGCATTAAAAAGTTGTTTTTTAATTTTTGTAGTAAACGAAGATTCGTAAGTACAAACCTTCTTTATTTCTACTCTTCTTCTTCCCCTCTTTGTCCTGAAAACACAAAAACCATCAATTAAATTAGATACGCAACGAAAAAAAACCGCTTCAACTTCAATGCAGTCGTCATGCATCGTCTAAAATATTCAGCATTTTCAAAAACTCGGATCATTTCGACTTCCAAACGAAATCTCTCAAACCCTAAAAAAACAATAAATTCCATTTCGCATCGCATGCAGATCGACGTTTCGTCCCAAGGAAAGTACACTCGATCAAAGTCGTAATTCGAAAACAACGTTGCGCGCGAACCGAGAATTCCCTCGTCTTTCATCTCGCGGAGAGCGCAAAATTAATCAGCGCCGCTTGGCGAGCGCTCAAATGAAAATAGCCGGAACAATCGACGCATAAACAATTATTCAAATTATCCCAAGCGAGCGCAACATTATTTCGAGGCGAGTTCCCTGCTTTTCCGCAATCCTCGACAACGCGAGAAACATAAATTGCTATGATCAGTCACTAAGGAAACGAAAACGTCACGAGATTGTCCTCGGATGAACATGCGGTCAACGCATCAGACTAAGAAGGTCTAAAAAATACTCTAAAAAAGCCCAAAAGCACAGAACAGAGAGAAAAAGAGAACAATGATAGTTGCTGATTGAGGAGCACCTTTTTTATTTTACCGCTGGATTCCTTGAGGCTCTGAGGAGGTGAAGGAGAGTGTTTTATCGGGGTCTTCTGAGGGCTCGACGAAGGTTGCGTAGGAGTCGCGACATCGCGATCGGAAGGTGGTGACTGTATGACCGAGACAATGGGCGGTGGAGATATGGAGGTAGACGTCGAAGGTAAGGGCTCCGTCGGCGACAGAGTGTCTAAAGGAGTAACCCCGAGGGTTTTGGGAGGAGTAGTTTGCTTTGGAGTCGCTATTTTCGCGCTCATTGTCGGTAACATTGTCCGCGTCTTGGGCTTCCGCCACCCCTAAATAATACCAAGTCACCATTAGTTACAGCATCGACCAGTGTTAGGTTCTGATCGATTTTTCGTCGTTGGCAATGAGCTACTTTATCTTTCGAATTTACTTTCTGCATTCCCATTTCTCACGAATATAAAATAAACGAAACCCATATTTTAATTAAGAGTATTTCCGAATTGAAACGCCTTTGTTTCAGCTATCATTGTTTGTTAATAAGCAGCCTCACTCGTCATTCCAGGGAATTCATTTCAAACACGCGACGGCGGTTCTTTTCACAGAAAGAGATAAGCGAAAATGCAGGCTTTCGCGCAGATTTTTAATTCCCAACACGGCAGCTTCGCGTCATTGAAAAACTTTTTTAATCAAAACACGTAAAATGGAATTTCAAACAAAAAGGAAATTACACACAGAACAAAATGCGCATACAAATTTTGCTTTTCGCCATTAATCCTTTCTATAAAATAATATCATCTTCTGAATAATGATTCTTTCAATTTCGTGAACGAGGAAGTGACGACTGGTAAACGTACTTTGTCATCGTAAAATCCTTGATCGTCGGTCCGTTGTTGGCCGAGCAACCGGTCGGTCTCGAGGTCGGTGTCCGCCTCCTCCTCGTCGACGCCTTCCTCGATCTCCAGGTCGCCTTCCTCGATGCCTCGACGTGCCTCCGAATCCTCGCTGTTACTTTCCGTGCAAATCCTCCGCCTGCCGTCCAACAAACTGCATTTTAGTTAGAGCTATTCATGCGCTAAACAATGCTAACTCCTTACTGCATTATCAGCTTCTTTTTTCTCCCAATACTTCGTAAACTCCGAGTTACGCTTTTAGACGTTAACAAAGTATCTACAGAATAAGCCCATGCAGCAAGGAGCTAATTAACGTTGCAAGTTCCAAAGATTATGTTCATTGTTTGCATTTTTCACTTCATCCCGCACAAAAGAAAAAGATAAAAAAATCATCTCGAGAGGAAAATGTTTACAAAACGTGAACGTGAATTTCGGACACAGTTTTTGGAACAGCGAAAGAAAGTTTCCACCCAACTTACCTGGGGATCCAAATGGGGCTAACGCTGGGTTCGAGAGGGTCGTTGGTGGGCGATTTCACCGGCAGCGTTTTGGTTCTCTGCAGCGCCATTCTGATGTCCTTGATCGCGGCCTCTACTTCGCCGCCCATTTCAAGGCCAACGCTTTGCTGCCTGCCTTGAGGCGCTGGCGGAGGCGGTGTGCCTAAGGGATCGAGCCCGTCGAGAAGCTCGTTGCTCTCGAACGAGTTGCTATCCTTTTTAGCGACGAACAAATCCGGCGATGTGCTTTTTAGACTATGCAAAATGTCTTTGGTCACGTTCAAGCTGACGTCCTTGTTGCCCACGTCGTTGTCCGTGCCCAGCAAATCGTTTCGCGTCCTCTGGATGATTTCCTTCTCGATTTCGTTTATCTGCCGCTTCATCAGCATCACCGTCGGGTTGTTGTTGTCGGTGTCGCTCGCGTGACCGCTCGAGAGACCGTCTTCTAGTACCGGCATGCTCGTGTAGATCCGCAACGAGTCCGAATTATTTCCTAGGTCACCTACGGAGCCAAGAAGCCCACTCGCTGGCAGTAGCTCGTTGTCCATCATCATCAATGACATCTCGCTATCCAGGTCGCCGCAGTTGCTGTCACAATCCGTGGTCTCGGGGCTCAGGGTAAAATTCCGCGAGTGACCCACTTGGAGACCCACCTCGGTTTCCCCAAGATCCTCGCTGCTTCCGGTGCCCAACGAAAGGTCAAGGAAGTTGTTCTCGTGCTCGATCGTCTGTGATTTACAACGGCATGAAATTAATGTTCAAAAATGTGAACATACAGAATTCGGAAGTCGTAATTCGAATTCCGATTTTTGTTTCGTTTCGTTCAAGGAATCCTGGGATTTCCCGAAAAGAGAAGTTGCATGAACTTATCGCGGAAAGAGTCAAAAGCAAACTGCAGCGTGCGCTGTCGCGAAATCTTTAGCTATAAATAAGCGTTTATATATAGTTATCGGGGAATCTTTGGCCATAAGCATTTATATATAGTCGTGATACGTTGATCCCGAGACGTTGTTCAGTTTCCAAATCGCAGCCATTCATAAAATTTATTGCTGCGTGGTACTGAATGCGAATATAGTGAGTTATCAACACACCGTTTGCGGGTAATCGGATTTCTGTTTCTTTGGAGATTCGTGCACCATGACCTCTTCTGTCTGGGGTCCGCTGGCAAGACGTTGACCGACGTACGAACTGCCGCTTTGTCTCCGCAGCTCGTAATCCAGATCCTGAAAGTGACACATTTTTGAATTAGAACTACTTTCAACTCTTCGATCTTCGGCAACGGGTGAGAAAAAAGTTTACTTGAAACGGTAATTCGGTATTGTTTTCCTTTTCCTCGGGCAGCGAGGGACACTTGAAAAATTCTTCCAGAACCTTACGGGTCTCAGAGAATTCGTAAAGGTAATCAAAAGTGCTGCCTCCGGCCGTAACGAGGCTGCTAAGATTGTCATTCTGTATCGCCGGAGGCTTCAGACTGTCTTCCTCATCAACTGCTTCCGGCGACGGAGGCGTGTCGGTTGTCGATGCTTGCTGATCTTCGGCATGACTAACCATCGAATCTATCACAGGATTTTCCAGAACAACCTCGACGCAATGTTCCTCCTTCTATAAAAGAATTGCGATTCATAACTTCTCTCACTTTCGCGGGAATTCTCATTGGAAGTTTGAGACTTTGTTTTTTCAAGACCGAAGATTGAACTCGTTGAATTATCGGAAATTCAATTACGGAACTTGCCTCTTTTTGATTAGGCGAAGTTGGTAGTACTCTTTGCGGGAAGCCTGGCCTGGGTGCCATGTACGCAGACGGAGACGAGAGCAGACTCGGCAATCGCGGATGGTCCCGCACGCCGTAACGCCGTGGACTCTCGGAATACTGAGCGATTGGTAATTCGCCGATTACTCGAGTAACTTTATGATTGCGCTCGGAAATGGGGAAGTCCACCTCTTCGCAGTCGCTGGCTGGGGTAACGACCTGTCAAAGTTAATTGAAATTTCAATGAAATTGTAAGAACTTTGGAACAGCCGTTCCTGGAGACTCGATGACAACTTTAGCAGTGATTGCGTTGAAACTCGGAGAAAGTACCTTTAGAAAATCGGCCGTCGAATTTCGGTAGTACGCAGTAGTAGGACTGGGGCTGCTGCCGACGCTGGAACTCGGCGGTTCCGGGGCGATTCTGCCCCGGTGCAGCGGCTCTTCGGCCTCCAGATCGAGGTTACCGGGAAGAGTCGCGAGTGGAGCGACGTTGCTGGTGAGATCCAGCCGCAGGTTCTGCCAATTGTCGTCGATGTCATCGAAGACGACGACCTCGCCATCGCTGACAATCGCCATGCTTCGCGCCGGGGTCGTGTGGTTCGACTGATAATCTACGCAGTTCTTCGGCAGCCCGTATTCCAGGTCGGTAATACTTTTCGGTACATTGTACTCTACGTTATTGCTATTCAGTATCGAGTCATAATTTATTATGCGATTGCTTCGGTTGCTCTTGGGCGAGTTGTAATCCAAGATCGATTTGGTTGAATTTCGCCGGACAGAGTGTACCTCGGACGAGAATACGGTCTCCGTCACTTCGCGGTTCACACGTTGTTTCCTTGTTTCTCCGCAGCTGCAAACATTTAATTTCTTGTGAAATACAACTGCAGTTTCGAATGTTATAAGAAATGGGAATTTGGTTTATTGAATTCTCACCGACTTCTCAATTCCCAAACACTTTGCCTGTTGGGAGACTTGTTATTTTTCTTCACGGACAATTTGTTATCCGTTTGGCTGTCGTCATTGGTCAAAGAGTTGGAAGCGGCGAGAAAGCGAGGCTTCCTAGCAGCTACTTTGCCCCGGCTCTGCGAAAAAACTTCACGACCACCTGCTATTTCTATGATTCTGCAAATAAAAATATGTTCTCTTTAAATTTAGTTTCACAAAGTTTACAGTGGCAAATATAAACTTGTAACTTTACAAAATGAACGAGTTATAAGGAAAAAGTATACAAAATAATTGCTTTCGCTGTCCAACGCCTCAAGAGTTGCGAAGCAAACCGAAGCAAGAATTACGTTTTAAGCAGGGATTTGCTAATGTTGTTTTTCATTTCGCTGCTCGAGTTTCGACTTTGAAATACAGTTTTTGTTCGTTTTTTAACGGCATTAATGCGGTCTGTTGGTTAAGGTTTCATTATATGTAGATGCATCAAGTGCCAGCGTATAAATAATTTGCATAAAGGCGAGGTGTATATAAAATTAGAAACATGACGTTATTGGACTCCGTCCGTGTATACAAATAAAACGAAAAATAAAAACTCCACTCCCAGCGCCCGTGGCGCGTTCGTGCTTTTTTTTCATCCCAACGATACTTTCAGCTCGGTTAAATTAAAAAATTCCAATAAAAAATCCAAGCATATTTGTCCGCAATTTCAACGGGTAAATACAAAAACGAGCGCGTAACGTACGCGAAACTAACCCCAAAATTTCGCGATTAATTTAGCTTCTCTAAACTCGGCGGCTTCGTCAAGGTTCATATTTTTCATTAAACATTTTCAGATTTATCGCGGAAGAACGTAAACGGAACAAAAACAATAATTGTGACATGTCGAGATCGACGTTTGGAACATTTTGTGACAGGGCTGAAAAACACGCGACCGATACTTTGAGATTCGACATTTTTCCGCGTCGCGGCGCTGAACGCGCGCCATTTTTTCGCGATTTAAAAATTCGTAAAATGTAATTCGCTCGATTCAAGTTTTTAGGTTTAAAAAAAGTACCTGGAGTCTCGTAGTTTGTAGCTGCGGTCACCTTTGGCCGAGGTGAGAATGTAGACGGGGCTTTCCTCGGGACCGCTGTCGTCCTGTTGGGACTGGGCCTGCTGATCGCTCCCGGCCAAGTTCCCATAATGCGGCGCGTCCTCGCTTCTTCCCGACGCCGAGGACGAGCTGGAGGACGACGGCTTCGCGGTCGCCGACAAAGAGCTTTCGCTCGGGAACCCTGGCACCATGTTCGCCGCTCTGCGCGATAGCGAACCTGATTTTTTCCTGCCATTGGCTCGTTTCCTACATCTACAGTAATACAGTTCATTATAAAAATGTAAAAAATTGATGCATAATAAATTATAAATCGAATGGAAACATTTGTTTCTATTATTTCACTGCTGATATGCAATTTATTGCGGTTTTCAATTCCGCAGCTTCCACAATCGGAGTTTTTGGGATACTGCGGTTTTTATGTGCAAATACTTTTTTACGATCTGAAATATCATTACGCAATCCCCAAATATAATATGAAACGTGATCGTAAAAAATGTTGAAGTTGAACGTGGAGTCAAGTGCATCCCGTTCCCTATAAAAAAAATTTTGCCGCCAAATCGTTTCAATACAATGGCATTACCGGGAGAAATTTTCACGCAGTCTGATTTTATTAGTCATTTGATTGCATGCATAATAAAAGACTGTTATCATCAATAAAAATTGAATTTCATGAGGAATTTTCTTCGTGCTATAAATTACATTTCATAGTCCCATAAATTTTACAGCCCGTAAATTTTACAACTTATTTCCAACATTTTTTGAAGAATTTTCGACTTCTTTTAAGGTGATGATTTTGGTTAAATTGTAATACAAATTTTGCATCTTTAAAAACATGGAATCAATTGCAGTTTTCGAAAATATTTAACTTCATATATTATATTTATTGAGCATCATGAAAAAACAATAAAAAACAAAGTGAAGTTGTTATTTCGAACAAAGTGTAAAAAACGGAGTCAAGTGAAGTGTTAATTAATTACAACACGTGCAATTTCAAGAGTTTTGTACACTTCGGATCGAAAGAAGTACAAACAAAATACGAAAACGTCATAAATAATCCCATTATTTAAAAAAATGGAGATAAGTCGTTCTTCCGTAAAGTTGCAGAATTTATGCACTTTTTAGCTTTCATCGACTCATTGATTGGAATGGAAATTCCAATAAACACCACGCTTGGAGTGAGAGCTAATTTAATAGAAACTATAACTGAAAATAAACGCAACGAGCAGAAAATCACTTTTTCCGAGACCCGTGAACGTAAATATTGCCGATCGTGCGTCGTTTATCAAACGCTTGATTTGAAAGCTGCGATGAGGACTAAAAAATTCACCCTACGCGACATTCGCCTGTCACTTCATGGTAAAATCCCTCTGGCGTCGACCAACGGAAGCTACAAAGCATGATTACAAAAGTGAAAAGGTGAAAGAAATAAAATTTATTTCGGGAACAGAAATTGTACTTCTTTCACCTATTCACTTTTTTAATCATGCATTGTAGCTTCCGTTGGTCGACACCAGAGGGATTTTACCATGAAGTGAATCGTCATTGGAACATGACGAATGTTTTTGCCGCCGAAACTTTGAAAACATTTGAGAGTTAGAATTTGTTGGCATTGCAAAAAAAAAGTTATTTTCTTAATTAACAATCCGGAATTTACGAAAAATACGACCCGACAACCCATGAACATGGAAATTGCTTTTATGCTGTAAAAAACTCTCGAGTTTCTCTCGAATTTTGCCTTTGTTACACACACACATGCTCTCGATAAAAAAGCGGGTCGAATGAGAATATATCGAACGCATTGGGTCCAATTATAACACTTGTTAATCCGACATTTTGATACATTTATTCGACAAAATGAAGAATTTGCGCAAACTAAATTTATTCTTGCAATAGAAAAACACGTAAAACTCTTTCGGAAGTATAAATCGAGTGAAATAGTTTTTCATTTCCCGATTGCGGGTAAGTAATTTATAACTTTTTTTCATGCAGACTTTATCGAGTCATTGATTGGGATGGAAATTTCAATAAACATCACGCTTGACTTGAAAACTAATTGAATAGAAAATTGTGAATGGAAATAAATGCAACGAGCATAAAATCGGTGCGTTCAAACGATTCAAACCTGCATGCGCGCGAATATTTAAACGTGTCTGCGCACGCGCACGAAAAAACTCGAAGCGGACTCAATCAGAAATTATTTATTCATTCATTTTTCAATTTATGTTGTTTATTTGGTGCCAAAAATTACTAAATGAATATTTTTCTAGTTTCTGTAATTGAAAAAGTTGTGAAATTAGTTTTTGAAGCGAGTAAGGTAAATGCTCCGGCCGACTTTTATTAAAAGCGGAACCAAAATCGATGTTTTTGTGATTTTCGATGGTAATATGTTTTTAGCACGAATTTTTAGGTCCAATCGACACAAGATATGATTTTTATGGTCAAGTAATTATGGTTTATCAACGAATAAAGACACTGGCCACTGAAGCATTTACCTTAACATCGTTTATATTTATGCGCATGCGTAAACGTGTTTAAGCCGGCAACTGATTTTCAGAAAATGGCCTCTCATTGTCTATCGTATTTTTATTGCGCGAATTCGCTACGAAGTTATTTCTTTCGTTCCTCCGAGTGTTTACAAAAGTGAAATTGGATTTCTTTTTCGAACGCGAGCGTGTGTGTAAAAAAGACGATACTTACGAGAACTTTTCTGACACAAAAAGTGATTGCGTTGCGTTGACAAGTTGTGTCTTTCGTAATTTTCGAAATGCTTGACGTGTAAAAAATACAGCGACGTGCTATGTCATTACATGTGATTACACCGTTATCAATCATTATCGTCGAGGGAATTTCGTCGAGCATTAGGATCGAAAGGTATTGGTTAATTCAATTAAAACTGATGACTTTTTGCCTTTTTTGTCGTTCAATATTTTTTTCCAATTTCGATCCATTTCTGGCGATTTAATGGACGAAAAAAAAACGCAGTTTCGAAATAAAAAATGTTTCATTTCATTTTTGTCGCGATATTTAGATACTCGATCGGAAATATTTTGACATGTTCCAGGAAATCTACTTTCCGCTCCCAATGTTTATCCTTACTTTTCTTTGTATTCAATGAAGCGCGAATCAGAACTAAAAATATCCTAATAAATAAAAGTGTTCTCGATAAAGTTTTCTATTTGTGGCTAGACACGACAAATGAAAATCGATTGTTTAAAGTTTGATTTTGTTTATCGGATATAAAAAAGTTCCGTATTTTTCAACAAATTTCGAAAGCTATTTTTACCTCCACTAATTCATCACATTAATTTCAATTAATTTGAGAGTTCATTTTCCACTTTATAATCAAACTGAAACTTATGAAAAATACCCTGAGGGTAATTTTAATTAAAAGTACTTCAACAATATGCTTTTAATCAAAATCAATACTTCATTTCTGCAATTTTTCTGTATTATTTTACCTCAATTTTCATACTCATTGTTAACTATTATTTACTTCGATAAAACAAACTATTTTATTTATTTGAAAATTTTTCATTAACCCTTCATTTTTTGCGACTTCCTTAATATTTCAATATTGTCGAGGTTTTTAAATAGACAACAAAGGACTTTGTTCTCATAGATAAAAACAAACTAAAAGTAGCAAGTCTTTTTATCGTCCCAGTAAATAATATCTTATATTTCCTTCAAAAATCCAATAAAATTGCGTACTCCAGAATCACCCTAAGGGTATTGTCAATGTAAACTGCTGTAATAATTAATTTCCAATGAAAAACAATATTCATAAATCTTTGAAGTTTCTTCTGCAGAATTTTCTCTGAATTTAATTCAATCTTGGATGCCAATTTCTTTTGAATAATTCAACTTCCGTTTCATTCAAGATTTTGCTCCTTAAGGTGGATCGATACTTTAATGCAAGGGTGAATTGGAAAAAATATTAATAATGCGACATAATTAATTACATTTAATATGCTAGTATAATTTATTTAACAATATCTTCTTCTTCACGAAAAAAAATACGCGAGTGAAAAAATTGTACAAAAATGCTCGTGACGAACAATTGAAAATTTTAACAGTTTTTTAAAAGAAAAATGTTTATTTCTTAGTTAATTTGCATGTTCGGTTATTTATATTG
>JABFQM010001691.1:0-19289 GCA_022816865.1 Zelostemma sp. ZL-2020
TTTTTTTTCATGAAGAAGAAGATATTGTTGAATAAATTATACTCACATATTAAATGTAATTAATTATGTTGCATTATAAATATTTTTTTCAATTCGCCCTTGCATTAAAGTATCGATCCACCTTAAACTTTAAATTTCATCAACATTTTATTATCCTAGATCAACTTTGACACCATGTCCTCAATAAAAAAAGCGAGTTTGAATTTGAGACGTATGGCGTCTCAAAACTACCAATCGAACTCACCAATAAATAGCTGGACGCGTTGCTGTCGGTAGATTCTCTTTTCTTTTGAGACCGGAAGTCCCTTTGGACGATTGAAGTCATTTTTTCATATTCTCACTCCACAACTCACATTCCACGGACGCAAAAAAATAAAATAAAAGAAACAATCTATACTCGCTATTCAAGATTTTGCCGTCACTATTGATTGCTCGTCGTCACGCATCACTGGAATTCGTCATCTGCAACAAAAGACAATGTTCCTCAAGTCAACAACGTGCCGAGTTTAACTCATTTTCTAGAAAAAACTAATTGCGCAATTTGTCAGCAATGCATATCTTTGTAAATCACCATAACTTGCAACGGAAAATATTTCCTGTAAGAAATCATGTTCCACGTCGATCCGAACATGCATTCGAATTACGTCGCAGTTTTGTTTTAATTGAAATCGATTCGAAGTAAAACCGGATAGGATATTACTGGCGATGGTAACATTTCATAACAGCCATTGTACAAAACGTTTTGTTAACATTAAACCGAAGTTTATGCAACGCTTTAAAGCATCGAGTTATCTCAAAAGAGAACTAAACAAGGATCAAGTAACATCAACCCATCAAAGTACCGCGATATCATTTCAAAATTAATTCGAGACATATCAGAGGAAATGTCCTCTCTTCAAGGAAACATTTCATAACGAATGTACAGCGCAATTGCGCAAACTGACCGCAGGAGATGAAAAGTTATCTTGTTCAAGGTGCGAAGTTTATTGAATTCAACATCGAGTTTTTAGACGGCGTGTGATTATGAATTTCAATGCCTGATCCGTCGTAAATTTTCGTTTAAATTGACGCACGAACGAAACTCTCACGAATGAAGTGTACGTGAAAGCGAAAAGGTGGGGCCGAAATGACATCGAATTAATATTACGCTACGCGATCGTATCCCCCAGGAGAATTCGTTGTACGGGGAGCATAATAGGCACATTTCATTCGATTCCTTCCGTGATCGTTACCCAAGTATCGCCATACAAAATTAAGACGATTTTTCCATCCTTTCAAAAGTGACTTTCCCCAATTAAAACCTCTTTCCGAAGAGCGAAATTTCATTCTTCTTCTAACATTTATTCCGCTCTAAGAAATGCGAAAAAATGCACGGTGTATTCCAGAATATTTTTCCATAGAATCATATCAAGTTTCTCAAGTATATTAACGGGCAAAATTAATGTAATGCACTCCACTCGCAAGTGCGTCAACACTGGTAGGCTTGTGTAAATCCATGCCCGCGTAAGTGGTTAATTGCAAATGTTCAACATATGCTCGAGGAGCGAATTCCTCAGATAACCTGGAAAATTTTCTAATAAAGATTTTGTAATGAAACGCCAGTAAACTGAGGATAAAATACGGCCAAGTTTCAAGTGGCCGTTTCGGTTATAAACATAAGAATTTTATCTGCCCTCGACACCTTTAATCTCAGCGTTATTCCAACAAGATCAACAGCTTCCCTATTATCGAAAGCCGAAGAATATTGGGGGGTGTATATTCTATATTAAATTGAATTTATAGGAGGGTATCGTGCGCGAAGAATCAAGAGGGTAGGTCCTATTAAACGCGTAGTTTCACGCACGGTGACCCACGTTACAACCCCTTTGTCTTGGATTGCGCCCTCTCGTGGACGCACCTCGATCAAAAAGAATCTAACGAGCACGATTCGCGAAATTGCCCATGTCGAAGGAAACTTAGGTGTTAATCCAAATTGCGATACGTGACTCTCGAACGAAAGGTTCCGGCTCGAAACGAAATTAACACCCAATTATACCCCTCATTCTTTCCATTTTATTTCGGGAACGAAATTAATTTGCCCTTGCAATTGATCGCGAAAAAATAACGCTACGCCATATTTCAGGAGCAAATATATCGCCCCTGCGACAACTAAGCAATTGCCGCGTGATTTAAAATGTGTGTCACGAGAAATCCATTTTATTTTCGGAATTATCGCGACGCCGAATGAAATAATTTACGACCCTCCCTGCGGGACAAATGACACGAGTCAGTCTTTCTCTGGAAATCAACCAGTCGCGAGAAAGGACGATGAATCGTCGCTCGTTTGGGACGAAGAATTCAGAAGTTTCAGCCTCGATCATGTGGGGGGCCTGTTTACCATTTCTTTTTCGCGAAGAAATGGTAAATAGGCACTATATTTTCCACGGAAGAGGGAAGCTTCGAGCCACGCAATTTTTGCGTTGACAGGAAAATTACAAGTTGGCGCGTGTCAGTTATATTTTCTTGCCATCGTACGGTACTTCCAACTATTTCGCATGCCAGATTTTTCAAATCATCCGAATTTTTCCACCGTGCAATTTCTGCTGAAATAATTGAACGGATCATCTCGAAAAATGAGACGTTACTCCTTCGATGGTAATACGGTGCTTATTTCAACGTAGGAAAGTCCTTGCAATTAACGTCTACCCGCCGTTCGACCCTCGGATTTCCTGGTTCAATCGAGCACCGATGAAATCACTCGAAACCACTCAATGTTGAGTGTAACTGGCAGCAATTGATTCCAGCTCCTAAGCTTTCGTCTGAGCATGTGTATTCTTCCATGTAAATGAACCTTGAGATGTATTTGCATTCATTGTTTTCAGATCGAATGATTACAAAATTGTGCGGAATTGCTTCCCAATATTATCCGGCTTCAATTCAAATAACTATATTTACCACAAGGTCGCGCAGTCCATAATTCATGACGAATCATTTTCAAGGTCAAACTAACTAAAGGTACTTTTTTATGGATAAAATACGTTCCGAAGTTTATAGATCCATATCTTCGAGCAACATCAAACTGACGACGTGGAATCATTCGACCGTTATAAAAGATGATTCGGAGTTCGAGATGCAAGACATCTTCGCTTGCCATGCACGCGCACGAAGATATACACGTACAAATTCACTTCAACCGCTTATTCCGTTTCGCAGGTTACTTCCGTTTCATCATTTACTCAGATAAAAGAAGATGCTGTGCTTCACAACGCAGTTGTGATATGAATCGATGAAATATTATATTAACAAAGTAATTAGTAACATCAATCACTTGAAATACCTTCAGAAAAATTGTTATTATATCCTTTTCATCGCGTCAATCATCTTCATAGACAGAACCATTACGAAATAATCTACGATGAAACCATCCAGGATTTAATCAAACGAACAATTAGTTTCAATAAATCACTTTTCGCGGAAACAATACACTGGCCGCTTTGTTCAATCGTGAAATGGAGTCATCAAACACTGATACCAATAAAAGTAAAAACGATCCGCGTGAAAAAGTAGAACGACGTCGATAAGTTATCGAAGTTTCAGAGACGCGTCAGAAGCAGCACTAATAAGAAAGTCTAACTGTAGCAGCAACAGAAGCAGCATGACATCGTCATCTCCACCACCATGAGTCTCCACGAGAACGCCTTAATGCAATCTATCGCGCGTTGAACTCCCGTATATAAAAGAACGCCGTGCTGGGAATATACAGATGGTGGTAACAGAGGAAAACATGACTGAATCACTTAAAACATACAAAACTCACTTAAATATACAACAATGTTGATAAACATTGCATACCTCAACGTCAGTATTCGCTATTTTTAGTACCGACGTTTGGAACGGCTAATTCGTCTTTTGTTGAACTTGGAATGACCTTGATGTGTCGAGTCACCGTTACAAGATACCATCTTTCATTAAATGAATAGATGTACAACTGAAGCAAAGATTCATTGAGAGATGGACTTAATTGCGTAGTTACGATCCTTTCTAGTTGAGTTCATTCGGAATGACAAAACTCCAACTTCGAAGCCCACAAAGGCTTTGTCTGGATAGTCATCATTGATTATTCCATCAGCTGCCAAGCAGGAATGGGCGATGCTAATATACTTATGCACCTTTGTTGCATAATCGATTTAAATCGAGGCCCCAGTTGTTTACTGGCTATTTCATCATCGTTGTAATTACTTGTGCCCGGTACAATGCGTCGTAAAGGGACCAAAGACAAGTCCGGTTCAATTCAAAGAACGCGTTATTTTTTCACAACAAATTACCTCGTTGAAAATCAATCGCTATGAAAATGAACGTCAAGTGATACAACGCGATGCAATGAAAAGATGATTTAATGCCAGCACCACGTGAGACCTGATCTACATTTATCAATAAAAGATCGTTCTTGTAAAGCGAAGCAGTGTCCGTTGCGTGATTTGTAACGAGATCACGCGTCTTGATTCTATCATGATACATCGTCCGAGTTTCGGGGTCAGTGAAGAAGAAAAATCAGATTGTTTTCGTTGGAAAGTAATTGTTTCTGCGAAAGAAATTAATGGATCTCGGTACAGGACAACGTGTCGATAACAGCGTAAACCCGACTTCTGACCACTTCCGAACGTTCGAGAAAGTAGAGTTTCGCTCAGAATTCTGGAGCGAGTTTCGTAGGGTCAGCAATGCACTAATTTACTTCCAGATCGAGTTTAAGACTTTAATTGAAAAGTAATTAGCATTACAAAGGACTACTCCGGCTGGTGCGAAGGGCACTCGATTAATTCAATGCCTTTACGAAGCTTCCACTCGAAATGGTGCATATGTTAATTCCGATGACCCCGAAACATTTGCAATTCGTCGCTTCGAAATAATTTGATCAATTTAGAGAACCCGATTTGTGCGAGCGAAGACAAGGACACGGCCAATTTCTCATGGACGAAGAGTTTCGTCATCTCAACGATATTCGAACGTGGAATGCGACAATGGATTGTAAGGATAAAAACACTCGTTCCTATAGAAAACGGAACACCGTAATTAGATTATTTGGAAATGTACCGTTTGAAACAGTGAAGGAGTTTTGAAAGTTGGAGGGTGAAATCTTGCCAGATGGTAAAAGACCCTTCGGCACGGTACAAGGATTCGACATTAGATCGAGTTTCAGAAACGGTGGAGATAAAGTGGATGACGAAACCCCATTGATTTTATGGAGAATTTAAAAGCTCAAAATTTCTCTGCTTCATCACGATCCGTTGATTTCGTGTTCATACGAAAAAATTGACGACAAGTTGCAGCGAAAAATCGGTTATTCCTTATGCAATGTAATGCGAGAGTACATCGCTGCTGTAATGTCATGGAATTTTAGTACATCGTTAGTAATCTACTATTTCTTGCCCGGACAATCATCCCTTCTGAAGTGTATTTTAAAGCTGATTTACGGTTTCGCGACTTATTCGTTGCAAAGTTGTTGGGACATAAGGAGCTTCCGATCAAAAATGTTTCCTTGGATAACTTTCATTCTCATTCTTGGGTTCGGCATCTTTCAAGCGGAATGTGTTAGTATATCAACGAACATTTTGAAACAGCAAGAATGAAATCTTAACGATCGCGACAGTAAAGTAATGGTTTTGTAGGCGATGACATTAGAACAAATGAACAAGGCCGCTAAAGCTTTTCGCAACGCTTGCGTTTCGAAAATTGGAACAGATCCAGGTAATTTTTTTCCCATGTGAGACATTCTTTTTCGAATCGAACGTCACATTTTTTTTCTATCGAATTTTCCGAATTCCAATCATTATGAATTTTGATCTCGTAGATCTGGCAGAAGGAATGAGACAAGGACAATTTCCAGAAGATGAAAAATTGAAATGTTATACGAGATGCATTATGATGCGTTTGAAAACAGTGAGATGATGTCATGTTACAGAAAACAGTGAAACCTCGATCGTATACCAACATAATTAAAATACTAGGAAACCCAAAGTTATTAAAACTTCATCCAGGTTTCACTGCATATTCAAAGTCTCGTTTTTAATGCAAATAAGTGACATTTCCATGATTCTTTAGGTGTCAAACGGGCAGTTGGATTTGGAAATGTTAGCAAAACAAGTTAATTTGATGGCGGCGACGGAATTAGCATCAAAACTGATCGAAGTAGCAAACAAATGTGCCCCTGAATGTAAATACCAATTTTTCAGTGTGTTCTTTTGTGATTTGATCCATGCAAAATTTACCAATTTGTCTTTAAATTTACAGTCACGGAAGATTCCTGCGAAGCGTCTTTCCGTTTTATAAGATGCAGTTACAACACTGGTCCGGACACATTTTTCTTCCCGTAATCAGGTTTTAAAATGCAATTGTAACAATAGAAATAAACATAGTATTTTTAAACATCGAAGTTCTTCAAATATTTCTGCCCTCGCATTTAAATAATCATTATATCATGTAATGTCGCGTGCTATGCGAAGACTGAAATATTATCAATTATTACATCTGCCGATACGTAATAAATCAAAGTAAATTGAACATGAATACACGATTAACATAATTCCATTACAACTTTTAGTTGCTTCGTGTAATGATAATTCATAAGCCGTACATTATCTGAAGTATAATATCATCTTATTGTACATTCATTGAACTGAAAATGAAATATGAGTAGCAGAAAAACATTGTGCTCGCAACCCAGAATTAAAAGAGTCTATAATTTGCCGACTAGAAACGGATATTCGGCTAATTTACATTCGTCTTCAAAAAATTATTTGGAACAGCGAAGCGAAGCTTTATTTATATACATACTTCGTAATTGGATATATCAATAATTATATCAATTTAAATAATAACTGAATCCCTGTGACGCGACAGTAAAAGTTTTGTAATTAATTCAAAATCGTTGAATGAAAATGCAATAAAGCAACAATAAAAGAAGCATAATTCCAGGAAACAGGACTTCATACTTTATCATTAACGTCACAAGATGTTCCTGCATTTTGTGCATTATTGTTAATGCAACGAATTTTACATAAAACTAATTAACCATTAATTAAATCCATACTGCTGATTCATGGCGTTTCATACATTGTATATAAATGGAAAAGTGGCATGAAATCCTCACTTTCCGCGACTCGTGCCAAGACATCCGAATTCAGTATGAAAGCTCTTCTTGTGACGGTTTTTGCTCTTCTCGCTCTCTTCGACCAGAGCAGCGTGGTGAGTAAAACAAATTGATCACTTCAATGTGCAGCCATGGACTCTAAAAACAATCCATCGAGGTGCTTTCAGACCTTGATGAAAGTAATCGCAGGATCCACCAAATGTGCGAGCCTTTCAAACGACATTTTTCCGAGTGTATAAATGTTTAAATTCATTTCACAGGTAGAAGCCGACAATACCGCGGCTCTTCAAGTAGCACTTAATACGTGCTACAGAAAAACGAAATGTGATAAAGGTAGTACAGAATGTTGAATCATTCTCCAAGCTTACTTGTTGGGAGCTTACATGAAAATATTGCGAATTTACAAAATATGATTTGCAGAGATACTTGCGGATGTTCTACTTAACGGAAAAGATGAAGAAATCCCTAGTTCATGCGATGCCAAGTGCTACCCGATTTGTATTATGAAGCTTGTACGATTGGTAAGCTAACACAAAAATCTGTATTCTCCTGGAAACTGTGATTTATGCGATGTCTGTGATTTACAGACATCGAAATCCATCAAAATAATGTTCGTCGTTGACAATATTTTTTATTGCAACTAGAAATCGTAATTTGGATACTATTTCGATGTCAAGAAGTATTAGATTCAAATTAAGCTTGTATTTAATGATCGATCATGTGAATCAATGCTAGATGTATTTCTCCATTTCAGGGTGACGAAAAAAATGGAATAGATCAACCAAAAACTATCGCTTTCCTCGAAAAAACCCTTAAAGATGATCCAAAACTTCGAGATGACATCACACACTTCTTGAATCTATGCTTCGATCCAGGTACATCATTTTTGTGGCGGTTAAAAACGATTCTCAAATTATTCGTCATGTCATTGGGCAATATAAAATTTTGTTACCCGGTTTTTTACGCGCATTAATGTAAAAAAATAATTAGATTCTGAAGTAAGTTTGAATCATAATTTTCAGCCAAGGAAACTGCGAACGAATTGATACAAAAATGCAAAGCAAGTGGAGCAGATGCTAAGGCGGATTGTGACGACAAGTGGGGTTGCTACCATGCTTGGGGCGTGATGTGGTGCGCGATAGAAAATGACGGGGTAAGTTTTTCAAAAAGTCGTATAAGTTCGCAAAGTTGTGTCAAAAATTGTGGCACCTCGACCGGTGTGTGCTTTTTTTCTAACCGATCCAAGCACAAAAACGGCAGGAAAACTTTGTTAAACCAGCAAAATATGCTGTCAAAATGACAACGATTTTCTGGATTCGCACAGTAATTTTGTCAAGTTGACGACGTCT
Source organism: Zelostemma sp. ZL-2020 (assembly GCA_022816865.1). Classification (NCBI taxonomy): domain Eukaryota; kingdom Metazoa; phylum Arthropoda; class Insecta; order Hymenoptera; family Platygastridae; genus Zelostemma; species Zelostemma sp. ZL-2020. Next base: position 8,476 of record JABFQM010001691.1, read on the forward strand.
ATTCTTCGAGTAATGACAGCATGGAATTACATACAACTTGATTTTCCGTGTACTCTTGTGACATTTTAAAACATGTGACACCTTTTTTAGGTCATGATAATGTCTGAGCACGCTGATAAAGCGCCACAATTTTAATAAATTAGATCCGATGTGAAGATTCAATTGTAAGTGGAGGAAAACGATGCACTTGTAAACAGAACAATAAAAATAATACAATAATCCGAAGTTTATTTATTCATCGCTTCATTTTCATGTTGAGCCTTGATTTTCATCCAAATCTCTAGAAATTTCCGACTCTTGCAATTTCTAACAAATCAAGTTTGATAACACGATTTACGAATAATTGCGAAGGTGTTGACAGGTACGGTACACAATTATCAATCAAGTGATTTGCATATTTTTGACGATTGCTTGACACGCTGTGTACTGAGAGGTATAAAAGATACCCGCTCGACGAAAAATTCGTGAAAACGTCCAAAACTCTGAACAAGTTCTCGCGCCATCAAAATGTATTCCTCAAGAATATTCACTTTCTTCGTACTCGGTTTTGTACCCTTGGTCTTTGCTGATGTGAGTACTCGAAGAAAGTTGATTGATATTGATTTATTTCATGATTTGACACTGATATTCATTCAATTTGTTTGCATGGCAGAAATTGAGCATGGAAGATATACAAAATTTTTTGAAAACTACAAAAGATATGTGTTTAAAAAAAGTGGGAGTAGCTGAAGGTGCGTTTAAATTGAATAATCATTTGGAACTATTTTGTGTGAAATATTTGCCATTGTAAATCCCTTGAAATCAATTTCAGAAATTGTGGATAGTATGTACGTTAGTAATACGTTCCCAGATGATCCAGGATACAAATGCTTCATGAAATGCATCCTGATGGCAATGTCAATTGTAAGACTCCATCGTTCATGATAAAATACAGGTTACACAAATTTAAATAATTACATTTATCGACGTTGCATTCCTCGAAATTTTCAGATCAGAGAGAACAAATTAAGAGCAGATGTATTAAACCGTAAAATAGAAACTATGATGCTACCAGAATTGGTACCCCACATGCAAGAAGTATGTATTGGATGCATAAATAAAGGTACGTAAAAATACGAAAATGAATCTACGCATAAATGTAAAACAATGAAAAGAATGTCATGATTTTCCATCATAATTTTTTTTAAATCTCATACGATTATAAAATTACAGTACCAGCTGATCTTGAAGATGCTTGTGAAGCCTCGTACATTTATGCAAAATGTTTATGGGAAACAGATCGTACGGTGAGACGAATATTTTTATCATTCTTAGATAGCGTGAAATTTTACTTCAGGAGTGTAATTTGGTCTTCTTTTTTCACTTAATTACAGCTCTACGTTATACCACAAGCCGGCACATAAGAAACTTTGGAAAAAACAACTATTACAATAACAGAAGAACATATATAAAAAATTGGATTTCGTTTCATGTACTATGTGTTGAAATAAATATTAAGTATTGCATCTTCAGAAGCTGTAGTAATTTCCTTGAAAACAAATTATTGTTTATGCACTTTCCTTGAAAATTGCGACTTTCCTTGTACGAAAAAGAACTTTTCCAGCGTGATCACCCATTTCCTGACTTTTCCAGTTAACAAATTAATTTTTCCTGACTCAATGTTCTTCATTTTAGAAACAAAATGCACTCGAAATTAAGACACGAAAAAAGAGAGGGCAATAATAATTTAAAATGCGACAGAATTCTTTCTAAAAGTTTTATACAACGTTTTTTCTAAAAAATATTAGACAGAATTTCAAAACAAAATCATAACATATATTTTCGTCACTGCAAGAACGCCTCAATTCAGATTAAGGAAAAGTCGCTTCAATTCCAGATTGTTTATTGCAAAGCGGTAATTTATTTAACAAATGGCATCATTAATGCACCCAAGGACCGCGGAATAAAACTGCGATTAATGGGAGTTTTCAATTATTTGTATAATCCATAAAAATGTTTACACTTTATCTTCCTTATCCGACGTTTCAATTTTGAAATTGTTTGATTGAGTTATGAAATCGGTCAATGATGGTATTTATTTACGATTAAATACACGTTTCTGCCGAAACTCAGCTTGCCCCAATTTTGTCCAGCAAAAAATGAAATTATTTTTCGAGTTAGCGCTTTTGTGTAACGACGAAATTATTGTAGCGCCAAACAGAAATTAATGTAGAGCTGAAAGAAATGCCCATACAAGTGTGATTTTGTTGACATTACAGGGCAAATTTTTCCCAGCGTATAATCAACACTCATTACGATAAATACTTCCAGAAGCGTCATAAAAATGCAAAACAGCGATAACAGAAAAAATTAATGAATAGGAAAAACGTTATTAGATCAAGGCGAAGGTCATAAAAAATTGATATAATTAAAAAAATTGGCTTTGGTCATTACACATAGAGGATGAAATTAAACTCCGTCGACTTCGAGGAGAATATAATTAAAATTGGTAATGACATAATAATTTCGCCGAGTTGGTGTGACATGAAAGTAATCGTGTTATTTTATGTCATAACATGTCTACTCAACCAAAGTATGAAATTAACTCAGTCGTGACACTTCGGTCGCATCATCATTCGGCAATGTTACACAATTAATTTCCCAATCTGAATAACGAACTAAAATGCCAAGCTGCAAAAACAAATTAAAGAATATTATAAAAAATACAGCTTCAATTTTTTATCGCTCGGCTTCGTTTTATCAACTCCAACGTCCCGAACGAATCTCAAAATTACGTAAACCATAAATTATTTAATTCGGAAAATTAAATTAGTCGCTTTACGCAAGAAATGTTCATCGCGTGAAATATTACGTAAAAATTCTGATAATTCAACGTTGTTTTTTTTCGAATTTTAATTGGTGGAGATCAATACCTCGGTTGACTCGGCAATTGCGGGTCTCCCTGATGTGAAAATGAGATAAGTAATACCTGATAATTTTCGTGCACTTTTACGCTGACTTTACAAATATCGTACCCTGGTATAAAAGGTGTGACTAATGCGTACGTACCGTAGTACGTATAAGAGAAAGGAAAAGAAGTGCTCCGTGAATAGTGTCAGGACAAAGCGTGGAAATAGAGGGACACGTAAAAATAAATTAGCTATGAAGCTTCTCGCGGGCTTTGCATTTTTCATCTTTATTTTACACATAAACGATGTGGAAAGTGTGAGTTTATACAATTATTAGTCCATCGAAAAAGCAAAGATATCCCGAAATTGAGTAACTCAAAACCGACGAAAAAAATTCCAACATTCCGCGTTTTCCTAGATCAATTTAGACCGAATTCTTTCGATGAAGTTTATTATTGAGGTCATCATTAATTTTGTTTTAGAGAATGACGCTTCCCGAATTAACAACGATGATAGAAAAAATGGCAATGGAAAAATGTATAAAGAAAAGTAAAGTGGAAAGAGGTATTTCATTTTATTTATTAATCTCGGAAAATTAATCATTTGCCACGCTTATCACGGAAAAAACTTTCAGGTTTGGTAAAGAATACCTTCATTGGCGAATTTCCTCCGGATAAGGCTCTTGGGTGTTATTTCAAATGTGTCCTTGGAGTTATGAAATTGGTGAATAAATTATCCAGACGGTTCATCAAACAATTTACTATATTTTCGGAAAAGCATCGCAATTTTATTGAATTTCTAGATGAAGAACGATCAATTGCAACCGGATTACATGAAGCAACAAATTCAAGCCTTGATGCCTGAAGATATAATAGAAAGATTAGTTTGGATGGTTGGACACTGTTACGGCCAGAGTAAACAATTTTTTTATCAATTCGCACAAGAACACGACATTTCTCACTCTAATAATCGTTTCTTTCAGTGACCAAAACAGACGGCTGCGAGCTAGCTTTGGATGCAGCCAAGTGTTGGTACGAAACGGATAAATCTGTAAGTCCATCAAACCCAATGAAGATAGACAAATCGTTAATCCATCTGAATCTCTTTTTCCAGCTCTACATCTTCCCAGCACCGAAATAAAGAATACGAAGCGCGCCATTTTCAAAGAAAAGAGTGAAAATAATCATCGTCCTTTTATACTTGATTTTCATCGCCCGCCCTACTTCGTAATCGGTTTTTATCACAAAAGTATCGAATTTATAGTTGACGATAAAATGTAATACCCGAGCAGTACCGGAATGCGGAATAAAGATTTATTATCACCTTGACAAAAGATTTGGAAAAGTTGTGACACGGAAGCAACAAAAACTAGGGATTTCAAGTCCCCTAATCTGCGGTTCATGTGCACGCTCAGAATGTTCGTACGACGCATGAGCGTTATATACGAGCGAACCAGACGACGCCAAAATACCCGCTCGGAACGTGAAATTAACATTGTTGGAATTCTGCACGCCCTCGCTAAATCATTACACGACCAGATGAAAGCTTACCCTCCATCGAATGGTCACCATGGTTAGAGTGCACCTAATCGACCCTCAAAATGCACGATCATTTCACTGGCGTGTCTCGCGGCGATATCGAACCCTTTATTCACTTGCTAAGTCGCTTGGAACATGATTAGACCGGTCCAAGTTAGCGAGTGCATTTGCAAGAATCCTAATCATCGCGCGCTTTCCTAGTTTACTTTGCATAAGAATTAATCGCTACTACAAAATAATCAGCGAACAATAGCAAGGTTTTTGAATAACAAGCGAGAACCAAGTAAACAATGTACCCATGAAGATGCAATTATAGATGACTGAATCAGCTACTTTAATTTCGCATTAGCAGGCGTTACGTAAACATCGTATCTGACAGGTACTTCCTGTCTTGTCAGTGCATAACACCCTATGCGATCTACATAAATATGATGCGATTCTGACAAGCGCCAGTCCGAAGATTCATTGTTGGCTGTAGACTTGGGCTACGTACATCTCGAAACATGATATACCTTGGAACGATTCTCTGCATTGTCTTGGCAGCTGTGAGTTTTAATTACACGTATTTTGAATAGTGAATTGAAATTATAGGATGTTAGATTCAATCTTCGGCGTACTTATTCTTCTCTCTTAATTTGAATCGGTGAAATGTCACTGATTGTCAGTGAAATCTCACTGATTGAAATAGCTGGAAAGGGGTCACTGCGAATCAGTGAAAAGTTACTGATTCATTCAGTGCTGAAATTATGCTACTGTTTTAAATAGTGAGTTGAACCACTGATTTAAATAGTGAATGTCACTGAATACGAGTAGGTTTCTCACTGTTTGAAACAGTGAAGAGAAAATAACCAAACTTATTTTTGGGGTGCAAGCACTCATTTATTCGAAGAAATATGTGAATTAGAAATAAACTTACAGAAATCCTTACAATATAGTGTCACAAAACGAATAAATGAATAATTAATACTATACATAAATGTCCATTGGGCTCGGAAAATTTTCGCGTCCTTACTAAAACGTATCACGCGTCAAATTGTTTAACACTATCGCACACTCATAAACTAAATGTGTTCACTTGGTCACTGTCAGTTATGAATTGATTCTTTTCAAAGAAGTAAAAAAATGCTAGTAAATAACGCAAAAAATAACCTGAAAACCGACTGCGACACACGCGTCTCCATCACGAAAGTTAGAAACTCATGACAAGTGCAAAGTTGGCTAACATTGAAAAAGTGGTACCCACGAACTTGGCTATAGATCGCAGCTATGGCTGCTGCGCGCGAAATTTGAATTTGAGAAGCCCGAAAAGTGTTGTTATGACTGTGTTATTTAAAGTATCTCTTTCATAAATTTTTTTAGCATATAAAAAATTAATTGTTAATGATCAGGATTGTTTAACAATGCTTAAACGAGTGTATTATTTGTAAACAATTTCAAATTGTGGAAACTTTCAATTCCAACACGGTAACATAATAAAAGTAAGAACTAATTCAAACAATCGAATTGTTTGAACAATCTATTTGTTGAAATAAACAAAAATACGATACAGATTTTGAAATGATTTATTCTTTACCATTTAAGCTGCTCGAAATATTCATATTCTTGAACAATTAAAATTTTTAAACAATCAAATTGTTTATAAAAATATAAAAATTTGGGAACATTTTAAAACTATTTCAACTTTCGAACTATTAACATTTTTGAATCATTGCAATATGTGAACAATGAATTTGTCTGGAAATACTAAAAATTTCGGGACCCATTTTTAAACATTACAATTTTTAAACATTTCAACTTTTAATTTGTGTTTGTATTTTTATTCGTTCGAACAAGTCGATTATGCAAATTATATAAGAATTTAAATTTGAATTCACTGAAAAATCAGTCATTTGTCCACTGATTAACTTCAGTGCTGACTTTCTCCAAGCCTGTTACTGATTCATCAGTGAAAAACGAAAATTTCACTGGTTTTTCGGTGAACATCTATTGTACTGATTCAAACAGTGAAAGTTCCACTGATTCAGTTTAAGAGAGTTGGGTATATTTGGGGCAATGATTCCAAAAATCAGGCTTTCGAAGATGCCGGAGAATAAGTCAAACTTCCAATATATTTGGTTGAATCGTGTAATTTGTCGGCAGAGTTTAATTCATGGCCATCGCAATGAGCCTTTCTCAGAAAAAATGGACAAAGAAGTGAAGGAGTGCAAAGCTAGATTGGATTTGAGCGATGGTGAGTTAAGAAACTAGTGATGCTTATTGTTTTTCCACAAATGTTTCATCGCAAAGGATACACGTTTGCACTAATTACTGACACGTTCTTTTGATGCAACACAAACGATCTCAGAAATATGTTTAATTACAATAATAATAAGAAAAAATTTCACTAGCGGCAACAACTCTGTTCGGTTGTATCATCCAAAAATTTTAATTTACATTACCGAATCTACCGGACAATTAAAAAAGACAATTGCTGCAATCAAACAATGTCCAGAGAAATGTTCTCCGTTGATTCGACTGCACTAAACTTCTCTCGGTGTAATTGCAGATTGAATTCGATATGAAAACTCGTACTTTTATTAGAATTCTGATAGCGCTTCTTGGATTACAGGGCAATTTACTGAAATGATGGAAAGTGAGGATATGAAAGAACTCGGTTGCTTCCATGCATGTCTGCTGAGAGAATTGGGAGTGGTAAATATAACATTAAGATTCATTGTTCGACATTCTAAACGTCAGCAAATTTCCTTGGACAGTTGGTGGACGACGAACTCGACAAAAAAGCAATCGAAAGCACGGTGAGGAAAATGGAAACAGAAAAGGAAGAAGAAGAAGTGAGCAAAATGATCGAAGCGGCTTTCAGCTGTGCGGACGAAGGTAAAGAATTTAAACATCAAAACCATCCCTTCATCGATCCCCAAAACATCGCTCCAATTTCGAATCTCGATATTTTTCAGCTTCGGCGAACAAAGCCGACGACATCTGCACAAAGAGCGGAAAATACATGGAGTGTATTTATAAATCGGTTGCGGTTGACGAAGAAAAATAATCACGAACGAACGCGACGAAAATGAGCCCGCGTTTTGTACAACTAGTTTAACGACGCGCTAAAACCACGAATAAAACTGAGTATGAAATGAATTTGTAGTTTTTAGTACGCTCTGAAAATACCGCAAGAGTTAGATTCGGCAGTACAATGAAATTTTCTCCAGTTCTCTTTCCTACAATGTTGTATCTTCCAACTGATTTAACTTTACTCCGCGTTTTGTTCGTTACTGGATCCGCAACAGATGAATTATATTATATTGTTAACGAAATAGATCAAAACATAGAAGTACTTTTCCCCGTTGAACCCCGATTTCCGCAAAAGTGCTACCTTAAAAGAGTGACATCGCACTCTCCTAAAGTGACATTTCACTCTGAGAAATGGAGGGAGTACGACGTGTGCAAGCAACTTATTTCGCGTGAAAAGGGGCCCATTATTTAATGGTAGTATGAATATGATAGCGAGTACCACCTAAGGATACAGAGCACTTAAGCGAGCATCGCTTAAACAACTCGCTGTATCGCGATACAGGAAGGGAACAGCGGAAAGTTGTGTACGCCCGGTGTATAAAGTTGCAGGTCAGGAACACACAAGTACTCATGCAAATTGTTGGTCTCATAAAGTGCAGGTATGTTGCGCTCCTATTCCAATAATTCAATGAAGGTGAAAAACTTTATTGCGCAAAAAAAAACCCTCATTTTCAATTTATTCTTGGCCTGACGATATCCCTTTTCGATTATATCCTGAATTACGGAACAACCAATGCAAGCAAGTCTCGCTCGAAGTGACAGGTAACTCTGTTACTATAACTTGATCGAGTTGTCTGGCTCTATAAAGGTTTCCAGCAACACACACGCGCGTCTCCATAATTCGCTTCTTCGCGGTGATATTTTGAACTGACAAACAATGAGCCAAGGTTTTCGCTATTTTTTCTGATACTTCAAGAACTTGAAAATCAATCATGTTCATAGTGATCAAATCTGGTTATTTTTGAGTGTTATCGATTTTCTAGAGTAATAAGGTCAAGATCTAGTCTAGGCTGGCCAGATACAATTAAGGAAAATCAGATATCATGAACAAAAGTTAGGTCGCTACTAAAACAGTTATCGCGCATCTCACGATTCCAGATAGAGCATCATTTTCCCAATGCAAAAAACCAGCAATGTCATACATTAATTCAAAGTTCACGCGTTCCTGGATGGAATTACAAAGTTCCATGCCTCGCATCCGGAGGCTCCGGGTATGAAACGACACCTAATAAACCAAACTGCCATAAAGGGCCCCAGGATAATTTTCAAACTACTGCGAAAATCGCGCCGTAATAATTTGCCCGCAGAACGATTACGACTGACCGTAAAATTACCAGAGACTTTATTGAACCAGGACTCTGATGAATGGGAACAAGGGTTAGGATCTATAAAGTGACAACTTGGGCTGCGTTGTTTCATCTCCGGACAAAGGAATGCGAACAATTCGAATATCCCAACTCAAGAGTTCAAAACTATGAATCCACTCCGATAGCGAATTTTAATGGAAACGAATGTTCCAGCGGAAAAGATTGGCCGCGAATGAAGACAAATAATCGTTCCAGAAGTGAGCCATCTTCTGGAATGACACATTCCGGAGGTCGTAAAACGAGGAAGTAATGACGAAGGGTGCATGTTTACGACTCGATGTCGACTCGCCGCTGATGTAGAGGAATAAATTACGAGCAATTATCGGCTGGCTCATTATAATTGCTGCTCCTCGACATCATTAGAGAATAGAGAAGGCGCCAAAGGTTGAGAGGGACACGAAATCCCGTGCGAGACCGGGGAAAACGATACACCTAGGCGCATCCATGTACTCGCCATCAGTTACAGTAGACAGATAGCCTCCGCAACGTGCGTGTACTCATTTCAACGCATACACTCTCGAACAGAATGGTAGGCGCACCGGAATATAGAGAGTAATATTTACTTTTAGAGATAAACTTTGGAAAGTTCATAATACGGGTTCGAGAAGTGTAAAGCACGCTGCAAGAGAGCATGAAAGGAAAAGTCGCTGACAAATGGGCCAGAAAGAATAACTTTGCACCTTTTTTTAGAAGATAAGTTTACGACGTCGAGGTTGAACTTTCACGATAATCAGTGTTCAGCGGAAAAAATTATTTCTACATCTTCTAAAATGACGCATTTATCCTGAGAACATTACCCGGGAGAAATGATTGATGAAATTGATGAAGAATGAAATTTTCTGCGGTTCTCTTCCCGACAATTTTGTGTTTTTTGAAAGTAAAAAACTTTGATTGATCAGAAATTTTAGAGACAGTGTCGTAAATTTGCACACTCAGTTCGCGAATTATTGCATGCAAATCTGAAACATAGAAAGAGGTTGGATTTCCTTATCATTGCATTTCTAAAGTGTGGAATCCAGTCTTATCGGAGAAATTCAATTCCGCTCCGACTGAGTGGAATTGGACCCTAAAAAATGTACTAACTCTTGAAATATGAGATGCTTATAAAACGTAGCTGAAAAGATCCCGTTCTTCGCGAGCAGCAACATTAATTTCGTAAACCGCGTAACATGATTTACAGTTAAACCCCACCAATATCGCGGATCCTTTGGAAAGGCGATTTAAACTGCGATATACTCGATGGTCACTTACTTTTATTACGGAGGTTTATCGCTTTATGATATCTCCCCTTTTTCCGTACTCTTTGCTGCTGAATCCTCGTTACAAAATAAATAATCGTTCGTTTATTCGAGTTTACGTTCTGCAAACGACAGCTACGAAATTGGTAAAAACTGGATAACGCGAAAAAGAATGCCGTGCAGAGCGTCTCTTTGCAAAGAGGATTATCGGACAAAGTTGGGAAATATTCGCTCTGCGTTCTTTGAATGAGTTCACGCTTATTTTTGCGTGGCGAAACGAAAGTTGACTGCAATTTCTAGTAAGAAAAGTAGTCGTTTTTCATACTTTTTCTCGTCTTACTTTACGAAAAACATTACATTCGAGTCTTGAATTTAACACCTTTAATGCAAGGGTGAATTAGAAAAAATATTTATAATTACATTTAATATGCCAGTATAATTTATTTAGCAATATCTTCTTCTTTACGAAAAAAAATGCGCGAGTGAAAAAATTGTACAAAAATGCTCGTAACGAACAATTGCAAATTTGAACAGTTTTTTGAAAGAAGAATGTTCATTTTTTAGCTAATTTGCATGTTCGGTCATTTATATTGTTCACGGGACTATTTGCAACAACTTGACCGTGGCGTTTTGAAAAATATTCATTTTCCGAAAAGATACATGCATTTGTTTAACGAATTTTTGACCGACTTACTGAACAAATGCATGTAT
>JABFQM010001692.1:0-19286 GCA_022816865.1 Zelostemma sp. ZL-2020
GGCTTCGGCAGGCGGTGCGGGAATCTCAGATTCCCCGTCATTGAATTCTTTTTCCTGTTCGGGTTCTGCTTGTCGCGGAGCGACAATGTGATTCGTCGTTACTTCGGCGGGGAATTCTTGGGTTTCAATCGGAGTTTCCAGAATCAATGGTGAATCGTCTTCCAAGGCCATTGGCCCCGGCTCTGGTTCCCGTTTGCTTTCCCCGGGTTGCGGTTCCTTCGGTCGCGTAGGATCCGCGTCGCTCGATAGAATGTCGATAAGTTCCTGGGTTGTTGTCGGCAATGGTTGATCACGGCCGATAAGCGGCTCGATCGTCGGCTTGGACGCGTAGCCCGCCTCGCTGTCAGTCTTAACAATATCGTAGTGCGAGATGAGGGTGTTGTTGCAATCGGTGACCGATTTACGCAGCGTCAACGACAAACCACCCTGGGGACTTTGCGGAACCGGGGTCGGCGGTGGCGGCGCTGAAGCGATGTCCATGTGCAAATGCTTTGTTCGACTGCGCGTCGTTCGACGCATTTCCGAGTCCTCCAGTGGGATCGACACAGTCGTCACCACTGGTTGTTGCGGCTGTGCTTGCGGCTGCGGCTGCGGCTGCAACTGTGGCTGTGGCTGCTGTGAAGAACGCAGATTTTTAGACTCCGGTTTGCTTTCGGTCGTTTTTTCAGCGCTCTTGGCACGGCCCAGGTTAATTTTCGGCAAGTTGGGCAGCGGCGACGAGATCCTGTAGGTTTCGGGCTCGACATAGTCCAGGTCATTGCAGACCAATCGCGCTGTTCCTTTGCATATTCGAAGGACTATCGGGGGCTTGGACTCTTCCCTCGAGGTATTATTCGGGGAGGCTTTATTCGTGCCCTCCGAAGACTTTTTGCTCGCCGCCGTCGGGGACTTTGTGGTCGTTTGCTGAAGTCCTTTGCTCGGACGAGACTGTCCGTACTGGGAATCAGGTACTTGTCGATAGATCGCCGCATCCGGCCGGGTTTCCTCGGTAGTGCTCGAAGCTGCATTTCGACTCTTAAAAAACTTCTTCGGCTGAATTGCCGCGGGTTTGTCCGCCGCAGCGTCGAACGAGAAAGGATCCTGGACCGTCGTCGTATTCAAGTTCGCGTTCTGATTATCGTAATCTAATTTCATTCGCTTCGCTGCTAAACTGCTGCGAATTTCATCTCTCCTTCCTGCAAAAAAGAAATTAAATAACGTCTGTTTCTTGAATGAATTCCGAGTAAAATCGGTGTTTATTTTAAGTTTGCCTGCCACGCGATATCGCCTTCTTTTCTTTCGCTTTCTTATCTAATTTCCGAACTTTATCGAAGTAGCAATAATGAAGTAACGACGATTAAAGCCAAATGCAAAGAAAAAAGTTTTTACATAATGAAATCGTAAGCGCTGCAAAAAAATTCGAGCAATGAAATTTCCAAGTTCTTCTTTCGGATGCATGATAAATCCCGACTTGGCTCGTTACATAAATGAACTCAACCTATTAACTTGACAAATTATTATTTGAGCTTGGCTGTACAACTGCGATAAGGAGTTCCAAATGAAAATAGCTGCTTAATAGCCAATCCAACTCTTCCTTAATTACATCAGATTCTGAAATGTATTAAACCGTAAAATTTGTCCCTGTAAAATGCAATATTGTCATTATCTTATGAACAATAACAATAATAAAACAAAGCCACGTTGCGTAATGTAAACACGGCAAAAGTGAGGAAAATATGTACCGTTGACGTTGGTGCTCCGGATGGAGGTAAATGAGGTGATTCCCCATTTGCCGACGGTCCCCGCGGATTTCGCCGCGGAAGGTCGGTTGCTGTTTTCGCGGAAGAGTTTGTCGAACTGAATGCTGCTCGGGGCGACGCTGTTAACCTTGCGACCGTAGGACTTGGTGCAGCTGCGCGACGTCATTTTCTTGAGGGTAATGTCTCAGAGAAGTTCCACATTACAAAGAACCGACGCTGGCACAAAACAACGCATTTTCACGAAGTGACAGGAGCCCTCGGGGCATCGCGCGGGCTCGTCGAGCCAGAAAATCAACTAAACCACGTTCATCGGAGCCGAATATTCCGACACACGCACGTTCGAGAGTACGCGACGCGACGCAACGCGGCGATCAACGACTCGCGATCCCTTCAACACGCGGAATTTTTGGAGCTTACGAGGGAAACAAACGCCATGTTTCATTACGGGCTCACGAAGTCGTAGCCTGCTTCATAACAGCGCATTGTAATTCTCTACGGCGAACGAGCGCGCTTCACTTCACTCGAAATTGTATGTTCCGTACGTAGTTGCGTCTTAGATGTTCGGATAATTAATCATCCATACGCGTTTGGCCCATCTGTCGATGTTTTCTCATCGGAACTCGGCTGTAGAAACTTATGACGTTATGACTCCCGTTTGTGTACGTGTGTACATCGCTCGCGTGACTGTGTGGGTGTAGGTCAGGTTCACATGTAACGTTTTTACACGATTATGCCTCGTTTCCATTAAATGTCAATTCGTGTTTTTTTTCTCTCGCGTGTGTGTGTTTCGATTAATCGTTTACTACACATTTCGCACTACCGAATCGTCAATTTTCGTTTGCGAATTTTTCGACATGACTGAAATTTCGGAGAGACCAGTCGGCACGTGCTTTTCGATGTGCCCTGAAAAAGAACTTCTTATGTACGCTTTTTTGCGTTATTCGAGTATTGCAATTTATTTTTTATACCCAAACATTTGTTTATTTCAATTACATCGAAGATGCTGTCATTTCCCAACTTAAAATAAGCCGTGTTGTTTACATTTCCAGCGACTTAAAATAAGCGAGAGTTTACTAAACAAAGCAAATTTTATCACTTTCGAAAATAATATTTACGATTTGCGATTTTTAGGAAGGAAAGAGAAGGGCTTTTGCACAAATTCGAGATCGACGAGTCGACGAGGAATCGGAGAAAACCTAAGGCTGATTCCGCAAAAGTGGTGAAGTCGTTTTACAGACCCGCAGCGGGAAGACTCATGATCGACCTCGGCGAGTTGAGGCCTGCTCCAGTACTCATCACGACGATTAATTATTTATTCACAAAGTACACCGAAGCAAATCACGAGTCGAAGGAACGCAGTTTCCAAGACGTGAAATTTGTTGTTTTTGTAGAGTCGCCACGAGATCTGATTGTGACTGGATAACAGCTTACGACTACATTTTCGATCGCTTACGAGCAATCAGACAGGACATAGTTATCCAAAGAATGGACATGTTACCAAGCATATATCTTTTAGAGCGAATAGTAAAGTTCCATGCTTATTCTGCTCAAAGGTACTTGGGAATATTGTACCCCCTGAAAAATGTAATTCTAATGTAAAACAACGTTATTTTTAGGCTTTGCGAAAGGACGATATCTGAGTACGATCCAGTGATAAATATGCAGCATTTGCTGGAATGTATGGATCGTCTACTCGTGCTTTATGACGAATATGAGGAGGATTCCGTAGAGTTTTCGAACACAAAAAAATCGTATTGTTATAACAGAGCTAAAATGGAAGCGTTGAACATTCTTCTGCATCTCGGAAAATCTGCTGGGCTGAAGAGAGGGTTCTCACTTTCTCCGGCATTATTGTAATTTTATTTATGTTCGTCGTTTTTCATTCTAGTTTAGTATAAATGAAACGATTGATGCTGAAATCACGTTGCATAGGGAGAGCAAAGATGTGCGATTAGCAATGAAAATATCTTTCTCGTGGTACTTGGGGAATTACGTTCGTACCTGCAGATTGATGCAAAAACTTCCCCTGATACTCAAGTGCGGCGTGTTGTGTAATTTGCAACACCTTCGGAGGTAGCATTGCTTTTAGAGTTGGTTCGGAGTTGGTTCTTGAATGGAGTTTTTGATTTTAGAAAAGCTTTGGAAATTATGAGCAGCGGTTACAGCAGCAAAAACCTTACATTTCCTGGACTAAAGTTGCAGCAATTGTTACTATACGGAAATATTGGAAATGTGAAAAAAGACTGCGAACTCTTCCAACTGGAATTTAGTAACGAAAATGTTCGTTTTCAAAAAAGCACATTTCAAGACTCGGTTAAACTGGTACTTTCATTTTTAAACTCCATTTTTAATCCCGAATAAAACAAAAACGAATTCAAAAATCCTTAATTTTCCAGGCCGCTCCAGAAGCGCTTTTTTCAGAGCGCGAACTACACAAACTTCTACCCGAAATTCTCCTGGAGTGAATTCATCGAACAAAAAAAAGCCGCGTGGAATAAATATATATTTTTTAGTAAAACCATGTTTTCTCATTCGACGTTGGAAGACAAAACACAATCTCAAGCGTTCAAATTTTTATTAAGTTGTAAAATACAAAGTATAAAAAAAAACTTAAGCTAAAATAAATAACGCTAGGTTTATTCTAATTATTGCGAATCGCTGGAGGAACTGCTAGAAGAATCCGACGACATGACCTCCACGTCTTCGGTCTCCTGCTTGACCGTGTTCATAGCGACGCTGCCCTGTCCTCCCATGGTCATGTGTATTTCTCCCGAAGGATGCCACGCGAACTGGTTAGCTTGCGACACGGGTGGTTCTGCAAATTCAACCAAATTTATATTGTTTTCATTTCCAATTACTAATTCATGTATACCTCCAGCAGGATGTCCAGTCCTGTGAAGATCCGATGGAATCCCAGGATGAGAGCCCAGAACTTGTCCGTTCAGAGGAAGGTCATTCAAACGACCCAAATAACCCAGTCTCATATCGATATCTGCGTATAAAAAATAGTTTAAAACAAAACTCTCTCAGAAAAAAGTCAGGGAATTGGAAGCCGAGGTATACCAGTTGGATACGGTCTTCTTGGGTCTCCCTGTTGCCACGTGAGAGGCGCGCAAACGGCATTGGAAGCGCTGATTCTATGAGCAAACTTGATCAACTCTTCGGAAGACACGGGTCGCTTGTTCGCCCTGGCAATGGACTGCAGTTTCTGCTTGGCCTGGTAAATAGCGGTGGCCAGGATTTGCTCCGCCTCCTTCAACTGTCTCTGCAGCTGCTGAATGTCCTGATCCTGTCTGTCGACTTCTGCTTTCAGCGTCTCCATTTTCAAATTTATCTTCGCTTGCTGGTCCGCCTTTTTCAGCGTCGCTTTCAGCTCGTTGTCTTTCACCACCAGTAATTCCGTCAACTGAGCGTGTTCAACGCTTGAAAGCTTGAACGGTTTTTGAGCTATGGTGTTCTCTATCATTTCCCTGCGAGAAATGTATTATTATTTTCACTCGGGACGAAAATTTTTAATAAAATGGATGAATTTATGATTACGAATTTGAATGTTTTATGCGGTGCGAATGAAAAGACGTTGCGTTTTGTAAGAAGATAATTGATAGTTACGAATTTGAATTTTTTAGTTATTGTGAATGAAAAGATACTGCGTTTTTTTAGAGAGAAATGATGATTTGGGGTTTCAAGGTTAACTTACTTGGAAATTAGTTCGATATCGTCGATGAGAGATAGAAGAACTTCGCGAGTACTTTTGCTTGAAGCCATTGTGAATAGCGATGCTTTCAATTTCTTTAGTTGTTCGGGAGAGTTTTAGTCATTTTTTAACAGCTTGACATTTACAAATTGCGAACGCACGGTGGTGGAATGTCAACACCGCCGATGGGGTATTTAAATTACTAGTCCGGCATGTGGCGCCCTCTGCGAGAAAACGAGGCCTTTTCAAAATTACGCATTTAATACATCGAAAATTTCTGTGAATTGTAATTTTTTGTGTGCGTTAAAATATATTGATTAGTGGTTATTAAAATATCATCAAGACGAACAATTTTTTGATAAAAATTAAATGCGAGGACTTCACATTTATCAAAGTAAACATTACGTATCTAAGTCAAACGGGAAAGTGCTTCATGTCACGAGTTACGTCAACTCTTTGAATTATTACCTTTTACTATGGTACAAATGCGTCTCCGCAGTTTGTATTTTCTCTTTTCACCAGAAACATTGTGCAATTTTCCTTCCTCGAATTTCACGAATGCAATAATTAATTTGTCGTAAATGTTATTTGTTTAGGGAATCGGTCACGAATTTTCGATAGTAATAAATTTTGAGAACCATTTTATTATTCGAATAGATAATTCTATGCCAATTCAAACAGGACATGTATACTTTTCAACAATTTTCCTGTTCTTTCTTTTATCGAAAACACGTTTTTTGCGGTTTTTTCGCGATGACTGAAAGAGACATCAAACCACAACGTGTTTCCCAGTTTTTCCTGGTTCTGAATGTTCTATAAAATGTAAAAAAGCCTATCAAAGATGTCCATTTCTAGTTTGTACTTTGTCCGTTTTTAATAACAAATAAATTGAGAAAGTCACGGGAAATAAAACAATTAATACCAAATAGTAATATATTAATAATATATTAATATTGATATACTATATTATTATATTTATTAATAATATATTATTATTAGTTGTCTATTATTAATTAGTCCTTTTTTCTCATTAAAAGCTTACAGCACTCCATTTTCAGATGTAAATAGTTTTGAAATATCTAAGTAGTCAAGGTTCAACAATTTTTTA
Organism: Zelostemma sp. ZL-2020; assembly: GCA_022816865.1. Lineage (NCBI taxonomy): Eukaryota > Metazoa > Arthropoda > Insecta > Hymenoptera > Platygastridae > Zelostemma > Zelostemma sp. ZL-2020. The sequence continues at coordinate 6,542 of JABFQM010001692.1, forward strand.
AAATAATTAATCTTACATAAGAAACGATCGATATTTTCAACGAATAAAAAGTTTTTTCAATGTTTCCTACATGGATAACAATTGTTTTCGAAGTAATTTGTTTTTCCGGGTAGTTGGGACAACAATTTTCATGAATCAGTCGTGGAAAATCTGAGATGTTGATGTATCCCCGCGGGTACATGATTTATATAATGTATTTCAGAATAGCTTTTCATTAATTTCGAGTTTTCAACTAATCATCGCGCAAATGAAGGAAATAACTTTTACAAAATCTGCGATATCGCCGAATCGAAAATTATAAACATTTTTCGCGATAAGTACGATGAAAGTGGGTCTTTGGTTGAATACTTTTAATTAGTAAAAATTAATGATCTTTATGGAAAACAAAACTCAAATTTTCTTTTTAATTTCTCATATTATTCTTGATAATTCGTATTTTTTCAAGTGCTTCGATAATCGGTCGATAATACATGTCTGGATTTCCTTTATTGTTTCACGAATTTTTTATACAGCGCAAGAACATTTGTTAACATTTAATCGATCTCATACATTTTAAACATCCGAACAATTTTTCCTTTTGTTTTCCTTCTTTTCATCATCTCAATTGCTTCTAGTTGATAAAATAAATTTCAAGTTACTTTTCCCTCTGTTTTTATTTCATATTCAACAACTCAAAAATTTAGTGCATTAAACATTGGAATGACAATTTGTATCGTATTTTTTCTCCTGTAAAACTTTTAATTGCATTAACTGTTTGTTTAGCCTGGCTAAAATCACGAACTCGAATAATTATCTTTTCATTATCGGTTTTAATTAATCGCGAGTACTGAATTTCAACCAGAGTGGCATATGTTTCGGCGCGGATGCTCCAAAATTATTTGCAGAAAACGTGTAATCGATTTTGTGCCAATTATCAAATAACCAAGGACGCGATAAAAAAACTGCAAGAAAACTTGCACACGCGAGTGTTTTCGGTGAAATTTTTTGTGAAGTTTTTTTAATCAAGAATTCAATACTTGATAGGAATTCCCCGTTTTTTATGCAGACAAAAAGCAACTGAAAAAAGGACATTTCTTTCTTCGTGTCATTGATTTAAAGTTTCCCGTAGGTTTTTTATGCGTGATAGTTTTGTCCACGACATTATTACGCTGGCGGAATATTTTGTATAAATGTAGACACTAAAGCTTCAGTTATAACACATTATTCTCAATACGTATTATGCGGGATGCATCGCATTCGGATTTCTCCATTTTCGGTGTGTTATTTTTTATCTGCGGAATAATACACGAATTTCAAACTTCGGAGCAATCTGTTTTTTATTCTATTAAACTTAAATTATACTGCCATTAAAAAAAGAAAGATAAGGAATAAACAATGAAAATTAATTACAAACGCAGAATATGAGTGTATTTGAAAAAATGAAAAATTTACTTTTCTAAAATAACAACAATTTTGAAAAGCACGATCTTTTAGCACTCCTTTCCACGAAAGAAATGGGACATTTCGCACTGCGATTACGCGTGCTGTCAAAGAAAAGAAGGTTTTAGCGTGGGGTACAAGTGACCTCCGTAAGAATCTTGTAAAAAGAAGAGAACGCGTGTACGCGGTCCAGTAGACCACAGTAGTTCGCGACGAGGAAAGACGGAAATCTTCCGCAGTGTATCCGGCATCGAGCTTTGCTTCGCGAAGAGTCGATCCCTTTTCGCACCCCAAAATTCGTTCCCGGATATCAGGCGCGACGTTTTTCCAAACTTTACAATAAATCGTGTACAATTAACGCAGAGCAGAACATTTCGTCGAATCTTGAGAACCTTGAATTTTAATTTCAATTTTCCAGCCGCAAGATGCTTCTGTGGATCGCGCTGCTGCTTGCGCTTCAGAGTCCATTCGTTCGCGAGTGCTCGTCACGTAAGTGATTTTCGTGTCAACGCAATTACGAAACAGCGCGTGAAAAGATTTACCATCGCTCCCTTCAAATCACTAAAATTCTCGAAATCTTGCTGACTTTCAAAAACAATTGCGCCGTGTAAAAGAAATATTTTTCCTACTTCAATAACGACTTTTTTTATTCCCATGTCTGCATTTATGTGTTCTTTCAGGGACGGTTATCGAGGTGTACGACGCAGGGAGCCGGAACAACAATTTCAGTGAGGAATTATCGAGGAGGAATGATTGGCAGAAACATCCGTGTGAGAGACCTTGCCAGGTCGACAATCCTCCGATGGACTGTCATTATTCTTTCACGATTGAGTCCTACTACGTAATGAGCAAAGCGTGTTATAACTGCCCTTTTAATGTCACGGACTGTTTTCGTCCCCATTGTGTTTCCGCCGATGGTGTTAAGCGTTCGATCATAGTCGTTGATCGGCAATTACCAGGACCAGCCATCGAGGTAAAGAACATCGCGTCTTGCTATCTTCCGGCTCATTAAGCGCGCGAATTAATCATATTGTTTCGCGAAACGAACGGCTTAATTTTTCGTCGTAGGAATATCGAAATTGTTTACGGCAACTTCTGATTTGCATGCCGGATGTACACGTTATTATTATTTTTATAACTCGTTTTACACGCAGAGAAACGTTTTGTTGGCATACAAAAATTTTTATTGGCCCAGTAACATGTTTTGTCGAATTTAATACAACTTTTTGTCGATCCAGCAAAATCAGGCTCGGTTTGGCAAAATACGTTGTTGATTTCAACAAAATCTTTTTTCCGAGTGTATTGCGACATGCTTATTCAAACGCGAGGTATTGATCAATAATTGGACTTGACATTTTGCCAAAAACAGACAAGAAACGCTTGATTAGACATTCTAAAGTTGAAACTAGTCGGCCGTGATCTAAAGTGCGGATTTCATGAACGCGCAACCTGTAAGTTTCCTCGACTTCCGGTATCACAAGGATTTTACTGGAATGAAAAAAAAACACTCACACTCATTTACATGCAATAAATTCTATGTAGATGACATTGTGAGTTTTGCATCTATGAATAAATTGAACTCGCAAACGCTTAAATCCATGTTTTTTTTTCTAGAGCACGAATAACTGTCTCCCGCGTGACGTAAATTAAAAAATTTAATACAGTAAAACATTTTTTATAACGTTTCGATTGCGTAATCAATTCCTGCAAAAAATGCACTGAGAAAGCCATGAGAGCGTCTTTGATAATGATCACAGCAATTTGCGCTCGTTCATTTATTAATGAAAAAAAAAATGCTCTGAACGACAATGATCTCACTTATGCTACTTTATAATGATTCAATCAAAGACGAATCGATTGAAGACAAAGACGCGTGAAAAAGCGCGGGCTGATAGAACTTAATTTTTTTACGAACTAAAGACCAATGCTTTCTTTTACTACGCTTCCACTTTTCTTTTTTTATTTACTAAAACTGTTGCTAATTATGTTTCAACCATTTCAAGTTGCGATTAATGTTTAATAATAATAAAAATTAGGAAAATTCTTGAAATAATATTTAATGAATAATAGCTTAAAATGTATAATTTTATCTTCAAAATTACTGGTAATGTATAATTTTTAATTAGTCTAAATTACAGACATCCAATGCCTCATTAAAAACGTCTTTTTGGGGTTCGACTCAAGACGAAAAGTAGTGGTTAAAAAATAAAGAGAACAAATTTGAATTAATAATTAAGAAAAATGATAGAAAAGTAAAAGAAAAGTGAGAAAAATTCTTATTAGAATGCAATTGTTGGAGTGATTGATTTTTCTTTTTATTATTAATAAAGGTATGCAAAGGTGACATAATTACAATGAACGTAACAAATGCGATGTCTTCGGAGAGTACGACGATCCATTGGCATGGACAGACTCAACGTCTTACCCCATACATGGATGGCGTTCCAAAGGTAACATGATTTGACAGATTAATTGAAAAACTAATTGCGAAATGCAATTTTCTATACTTAATACAGAATACAAAATATAACAGGCGTGAACAAAATGAGAAATAAATAAATGAATAAAAGAATCATTTGTTCGATGCACCTTTTGTTACGTCAATTAATTAATTAACGCATTAATTTTGCGCATTTTGTTTATTTTAAAGGTAACGCAGTGCCCTATTCTTCCGGGGGAGACGTTTCGTTACACATTCATAGCCGAACGAGTCGGTACTCACTTCTGGCATTCCCACATGGGTAACATTCATTTTTTAATCCGGAAAATATTCCTCCCCTCCTTAAATATGATCAAATAATAAAACCTCGGGTCTTTGATAACAAAATTCTTTGCTTAATAAATTTTTATATTTGTTATAATTAATTCTAACAAATTTGAATTCCACTCCTAAAATGTATTCCATGCAAAACTCATCGAAATTGGATTGTAATTTTATGGTAAATGCTTTGAAAACCGTACACAATAATGTTTCTTTCGTTAGACTTTTATGATCTGGAAACTATAATTTTCCGCGCGTTAGAATGAACGAAAAATGCAATTTCGCACAGGATTACAAAGAGGGGACGGAATGTTTGGTGCTTTGATCGTGCGAGAGCCACCGGAGAATGATCCGAATAGTGATTTGTTCGACTACGACGAGCACTCGATAGTGATAACCGACTGGATCCACGCGTCGAGCACGGAAACGTTTTTAGCTCATTACCATTCGACCGGTGACAACAAAATCGCGAACCTCCTCATAAACGGCCTCGGGCGGTTCCAACCTCGCCATGATTCGATGGGAAAATCGGTGCACATGCCTACCGCGTTGTTTGCAGTTAAACAGGTGCTTGTAGAATGTTTTTTATATTCCGCGAAGGACGCACGTTCGCTTTTTACGACGATCAGTTATTGCGGCTTCCCGAAAGAGCAGTAAAGTGCATCATTACGAAATTTATTGACATGCATTAATTTTATGCACTTGTTTATCAATTATGCTGATCGCGCAATTAATATTTCGCAGGATTCTCGGTATCGGTTCCGGTTAATCAACGCTGGCTTTCTGAATTGCCCGATCGAGTTGTCCATCGATGATCACGTCATGTACGTCGTTAGCACCGATGGAAATAACGTCGAACCTGTTGAAAGTATGTATTTTCAAAAACAGTTGACGGGGCTATAAATTTAATGGGAATTCGTCATTTTAGCCGAGTCCTTGGTCAGTTACGCTGGCGAAAGATTCGACTTTATTGTCGAAATGAACCAGGAGATCGGCAATTACTGGATGCGGTTTCGAGGTCTCATGGATTGCGATGAGAGGTGATGCAATTTATAGAGCTTACAGAGCTTAAACAAGAGTTAAAACAAGCCTTGAAAAAAGGATAGTATTTTTAGTTTTTGTCGTTTATTGAAGGGTTTAGTGCCCTGATGAAATTCCCAAGTTTTCGGACTCGAACAGGCGCCGGATGTCGTGTAAATGACGTCGAAACGAAGTTTTTGCACAATATCTGAGTTCTGGTGACCCCTAATCATCATAAAGGTCATTCTCTATAACTTTTGTTTCAACATTTTTTTCATAGAGCACATAGGTGTTGAGATACAGCGGCGTAAAGTAGAGAACATTTTTTAAATTCTGGTCCCTACAATATAAGCGGCAAAAACTAAAAATACCATCTTGTTTGCAAGGTAAAATCCTTGCTTGTCTGGACTAAAAGACTTGATTGACAAGGCAAAATATGTAGATCGACGAAAATTACGGTCTGTTACATGCTTTAATGAAACGAAAATTGCAAATTGCAACAAAAGGTTCAGGAGCGTTCATCAAGTAGCTATACTGCGATACGAAGGTGCTTCGAAAGTGGATCCTACCTCGAACGTCACTTATTTTTACAACTCGACCAACTCGACCAAGGTATTGCGCAATGAACACTAAAATCTCGCATTAAAAGTTGAAAATGCAGTAAATGAATTTAATCGTTTTTGCATGGAGAACAATTAAATCGATAACGCCGCATTTGGCCTAAATACTCTTGTAATTATTTCAGCAAGTGAATGCATTGAACAAGGGCACGGAGAACAACGAAATCATCAGCATGGTCACGTTGGAATCAACCGAGCCCGACGACATTACATTGAAAAACAAACCCGATTATAAGTTTTACATCGGGTACGATTTTTACAAGAAAGACCATCACCACTTCCATCGCCAAAATTTGTATGGGTTTCATGACGGTAATTTTTTTCTCTGGGTTTGGATTAATTTCCAATCTTACGATTTAATTCATCTGAAAAAGCCTTGTTGAATTGGAAAATGGAATTATTTTTGAGAACGTATTGAAAATTTGTTGTTGAATGTTGCAGTTGTTCATGAAAACGAAAAGGTTTACACGCCACAGCTGAATCATAGTAAGGAAAATTTAAATAATTAATTTGATAACTAATTTAAAAATATAATATTAAAAAATAAAATATTTAAAATGCAACATAATTAATTTCATTTAATATTCTAGCATAATTCATAGAAAAATATCTTCTGCTTCACGAAAAAAAAATACGCGAGTGAAAAAATTATACAAAAATGCTCGTAACGAAAAATTTAAAATTTCGACAGTTTTTATCGCTTACAAATTTTTATTTCTTAGCCGATTTGCATATTCGGCCATTTATATTGTTCACAGAACAATTTGCAACAACTTTACGGTAGCGCTTGAAGGAATATTTATTTGCAAAAAATACATGCATTTGTTTAAAAAATAATTGTAGACCGATTTACTAAACAAGTGCATGTATCTTTTTTGCAAAAAACTGTTTTGTAAAAAGCTGTTTTAAAATGTCCCGTGAACAATAGAAATGGCCAAACATGCAAATCAGCTAAAAATAAAAATGTTTACTGGTAATTTTTCATTTTTTCCTTCGCGTATTTTTTTTGTGAAAAAAAAGGTATTGTTCTATAAATTAAGCTGGCATATAAAATGAAATTAATTATGTTGCATTATGAATATTTTTTTCAATTCGCTCTTGCATTTGGCAGCCGGAGTCCTTAAAGTAGGTTTCATAATTATTCATGAAGTCTAATAATCATTAATAGTATCTCTGAAGCTGCCCCCGTTTCCATTACTTTCGCAAAGAGAATCTATCAAGCCGGACAGTTTCTGCAACTCTAGCACGGTGAAAAACTGCACGACGGAATTTTGCTCCTGCACTCATGTTCTTCAAGTGAAGCTGAACAGCGTCGTCGAGCTCGTTCTCGTTGACGAAGGTTGGCATTTGTTCTCAAACCTTGACACCTTATTCGACGCGTCTGTTAGAACGTTCTACGAATGTTAGAGCAGATGCGAGAAGTGAAAGTCTAATTACATTTTTCGTCATAAATGTCCCGCGGAAAATTGGCGCTGACAATTTATATGTGAACTCTCGATTACGCATGCTGCCATTGCTCAATTCTTTGCATACATGATAAAAAGCTCCGTCATTAGTCTTTGATTGTTTTAACGACTTTTGGAAAGAAACAAAAAAACAAACTACGAATCGTTACAAAAAAAGAAAAACAACAAAGAATTTAAAAAAGTTTAGAGAACTGCAAAAAACTACAAGAAATATTTGAAATTGAAAAAACTACAAAGAACTCAATATTTGTTTGATTGGTGTTTTCGCAGTTTTTCGTATCTTTCTGTACTTTCTATATTTTTTTTTCAGTTTTCTTCCGTTTTCCGCATGATAAATTTCAATCTTAAGTATAGATTTCCGCAATTTCTCGTTTCCGTCAAGGATTTTTATATAGATAATATTGTAGGACTGATAAAGACAATTATAATTATAATTACTTCGATGGTTTCTTCAGGCTGGACATATGACGCGAATCATCCGTTCCACCTACATGGGTACCATTTTCGAGTCATAGGAATGGAAAGACTTGGTAAAAACACCACTGTAAAGGAAGTACGAAAATTGGACGAAGAAGGAAAATTGAAGCGCAATTTACATCGTGCCCCTGTAAAAGATACAGTGACCATCCCGGACGGTGGTTTCACCATAATTCGATTCTATGCCGATAATCCTGGTGAGTCGACAATTTTTTTGCATTACGAGGAATTCGCCCATCCTTTTTATCAACCGAATTTCATTTTGACAGAACTGGGATTGACGAAATGCAAAATCGTTTTCAACGTTGATTGTAAATGTGCCAAAAAAAATAATACATCGATTCTTTAGCGCATTTTTTAATTCGTCAGTCACAGTTGCCTCAAAATGAAATGGTGTTTTTGAAACTCAGTCAGTAAAAAGAAGTTGACGAATTACCAACCTTTTCCATTGTGAAATCGGGATATTTTGATAAAGGTCTGACGCCGATTTGACTGGACGAATTCGTACGAAATTTGACCTGGTATAATAATGTGGTGGTTATCCCCTGTACAAAGATACTGTTTCGCGTGAGTGTTTGGTTGGTTGCACTTTCCCAGGGGTAAAAGATCGCTGCGTATTTGGTCCAGCAGACCATTATTCCATTTTACCGTTATTTTTAACATATTTGCGAGTTAGAGCCGTAAAAGAATACATTATCTGTCGCTGGGTCAAATTTCGTACGAATTCTTCCAGTCAAATCGGCTTCAGACCTTTATCAGAATATCCCGATTTAACAATGGAAAAGGTCGATAACGAATCTACTTTGGAATGCTCTTAAACGGTACAACAAATTTACTTGAATTCGATTGTAGGTTTTTGGATATTCCACTGCCACATCGAATTTCACGCGGAAGTTGGAATGGCATTATTGTTCAAAGTAGGGGAGTACGAAGACTTCAAACCGCGTCTTCCTAACTTCCCGCGTTGCGGAAATTACGTGCCCTCGGATTCCCAAAATCTTCTAATTTCGAAAACTGAGCCCAAATCAAATGTGACGAAAGTTGAAATGCCGGCGACAACTTCGACGCTGGATTTAGTGGACAATGAAGTTGGAGATAAAAGTACTGATAACAAAATAGTCGAATGGTTGCCGGAAATTCTTCACAAGTTACACTTGACCTCCAGTTCAACGGAGTCGATGGAAATTCATAACAGCACGTTCGGTTTTTGTTTGATTATTATTTTTATCAATTCGGTCGGCATTTTATAAATGACGTTTTATTCAATACTATTTTATACTATTTTCCTGGAAACTGTTCAATATTTGATACGATTATTACTAGACGAAAATGAGAGATGAAAGTTTCGTGTGCTTTTTAAAAAGTTAAATATGATTTGTATCTTAGAAATGTTCGAATTTATTAATCGAATAGTATTCAGGGTCATGCTGTGATATAATTATTTATAAGCTTATATCATATTGAATTCGTCAATTTTATGATAAAAAGAATGTAAATATTTCAATTACGTAAAAATTGTGTAATTGCAAGATTAAATCGAATTTTAATCAATATGAATTGTTATGTACTTTGGTAGTTCGTAAATAAGACCAACTAATCAATTATTCAGCTACTTTAAAGCATAAATTCTGTCATTGACACGTTCACCTTGATAGAATTGACTATCATTTGAGATTTAATAATGATGCACATGATGCACAGATAATAACTTTGACAATCTGAAAATTGGATAAGGCAAACTAATGAAATGTAAAGATAATGCGAATAACATCAAAGCTTTTTATACCGCATTGTTAGAACGAATTAAACCCGTTTCATCGTGCCATTGTTAATTTGATTTAGTTAGATTCAAAGTCATAGATAATATTCCTTTAAACGGTACATTCTATTATTCAAATATCAGATACTTTGCATACAATCAATCACGTGAAAACCTCACTTCGATAACCAATAAAATTACTCTATGAATGATAAGATGTGTAATTAAGATGCGAAGGAAAAATCTTTTTTTTACGAACTGTTTTTACGAAAACGAAGTCGCAGTTTTGAACGAAAATAATGCCTTAACTTCACTAACTAGAGTAAATACGTATTGTTTCTAATAATTGCGAATATATCTGTCATATAACATTCAACGAACAATAATAAAACATTTTGTACGATTGCTTTCAATTTTTTGTATACAATTTTCAACATTTATTTAATCTAGAGTAAAAATAAGAAGCTTCTTGAAACAATAACCTGAGAAAAAACAATCTCAACAATAATGGTAACAACAACAATGATTACAATATTAACTACAGAAGTGACAATGATACTTATAACATTAATTAAATTACTTAGGAGAATGTATACTCCACACGCCTAGGCCCCATACAGGCCCCCAAGAAAATGCCATATGACTTATTTAATCATGGTAAGCCTCAATAAGGCCATATCGGTCCCTGTTCAGATGACCAGTAAACGATTCACTGTTTTTCCCCGGATGTAGCCTCATGAGTGCCACATGAAAAAATTACTGATTTCTTTAATCACTATATCACGTGAATTTCAGAATATAAATTCTTCAATTCGTCACAAAAATCAATTGAACCATAACAATTTATCAATTTTTAGAAAAATAATTTTCTGAATCGCCCAATAAGGGCCTTATTAGGTCCTAACCGGGCACCCCCAAGACGGGCATGCCCGACCAGGACCCAGACATACTCTGGGCTCGCCCGATCATTCTTCCCATAGGGGGATTAAAGAGTAAAGACATATATACATTTCGTCGACGAGCTCTGGATAAATGGAAGAGTCGATGTTTCTGCTAAGTCGATAAAAAATGAGCCAGTTGTCGACATTAAAGTTGTATGAAATTGCTCTGATCTGGAGCGGAGAGCAATACATAGATCGCCCTCTGAGCATGATGTACCGGAACCATGGTGAGGCCATGATGGCAATGCGGTACATGAAGTTCAGTACATTTACGACCAAGAGAAATGCGAACCAGAACCACAAGAAGAAGTATATTTTTTCATTGATAACGTTGAGGGACAGAACGCAAAGAGCGTCGAATTTCTGCATAGACCCGGACATCCCATACGTGTAAAAGGAACATTTTCCGACTTTGGGAAAAATCCGGTCCATCGGATCCATCCCCTGGTCTGCTTCGAACTTGAGAGCTCGTAAGACTTCCCAGCCATAGTAAAAAAACTCTCCGCCCAGAAAATAATTAACGAAACGTATTTGGCATAAGAGGTTGATGAAGTTGAGCAGCTCGCAAGTAAAGAACTTCCAGGCGTAGAAGTTGTTCCTGTCCATATTCTTTCTGAAGTAGTAGACGAGAACCTTAATGCGTTCCGCTTTATGATCTTCTTTGACGATAGGACGGTCGAGATCGACGATTAGTGCTTGTATTATTCTACCTTCGCAAGACTTCCAGATATATCTTGGAGCGTAAAAAAGCAGCGCTTGGAAAAAGAGGCATAACGAAATCCACTGATAATATTTCTGATGAGAGATTTTGTCTTTGTTTTCGTTGTACGCTCCGATTCCAGGGTCAATAATGTCCTTGCCGACTGTCCCGGTGTCGCTGGGTACGATAAAAGTAGAAGTAATCCAGCAATACGTGTCTATAACTTTATATGAAATACTATTCACCGACATGCAGCTAATCGGTTCCCCGAAATACTGATTCGAAGATACTATCAGTGAGAATGCCGCGAGAATGACCACTGTGGCTCTGTAGTGTAACCGAGACACATTGTTGTCGATGCTAACGGTGGTGAACTTGATGAAGCCCCTAATCGGTGCGAATATGCGCAACATCGTTGCGCTTTTGCTGCATAAAAACACGGATTATTGAGTCGGTTGGCAAATTTCCTGGGAAAAATGTTTCTCGATAAAAATGGAAGTAATTTTAAATACCTTGGGACAGTACGAATTCCTTAGAAACTGTTAACAGGCTTTTTTGTAGCACTTTTATAAACGAATAATCAAAAACTTGCGGAACTTTGACAGAACGAGTTGTTGCATAGAAAGTGCTTTTTGTTTCGTGTTCACCTAAAAACTGATTAGTTGATTGTCTTTTACGTGTAAGTCGATAACTTTGATGCCTCATTTTCACATCGGTGGAAGGGAGGCCTATTAAAATCACCTTATTTTGAAATTTTGGAATCATTAAGAACAAAAACGTGGTTCACACAATAGCGTCCACGCATACACGTTATCAGGTCTGTGAAGTTGATAAAATAAATTATCAAATAAGGAAAGTTTAGAATACAAAACATGAACCTTGTCATGAAATTTATCGGATGAGAAATGGCTGGTGCAAGAAAAAAACGTGCATGATATGAAATTCACTTCGCGAAAGTATTTTTGGAAAAAAGAAACAATTGTCATACGAAATATTTTTTACCCGAGCACATTCTCCCAAGTCAGTAGAATAGGCGTACGGTATCAAATTGCATTTTGAAACTGTATCAAATTTTTTATTCATAAACACCCCAGATTCCGATAAGGTGGAAACCGGGGGTTTTCCACATCGCCTTAATCGATGCGGGATTTTGTTAGAAAACTTCCGTAATGTGTGACGAACATTTGTCTCGCTGGAAGTTTTCTGTACACTGAAAAAAAGCGCTACAGTTAGATTAACTAAAAATATTTAGTTGAAAATCGTTTCGTTGAAGTGACTGAAGTATTTAGTAGAAACAAGCAAAACTTTAGTTAAAATGACTAAAAATATTAGTTAACATGACATTTCGTTACTTTAACTAAAAATTTTAGTTGTTTTTCGAGAAAACGAAACTTTTCTGTTACATTAACGAAACGGGAACAGTTACAGTAATGAAAGTGTGGTGGTTGTTGTAACAGAATATATATTTTTCAAATGACTAAAGCGTAATAGTAATTACAATCAAATGAAAGAACATGAGAGTGATCAGTGGATTGGAGTCCGTTTGGCTTTTCAAAGCACATGAGAGTATACGCAATGGGAA